>PVKU01011250.1:0-44944 GCA_004027475.1 Anoura caudifer | reverse complement strand
GAGGCAGGGATGGTGCAGCAGCGGCTCTGGCCTTAAGCCTTCTAAGGGCTGACTCCATCCCACCCCCAGCCTCCCAGGCACGGGGCACGGGGCCCTCCTCTCTTGCCCACCACTCACCTCCCTCCCCCCAGGCCTGGCCCTGGCTCTCACCAAAGTAGACGTGGTTGTGGGGGCTGTGGAGGAAAGCTGAGCCAGTAGCTCTGGCGGAGATGCTGGCCCCATGGGTGAGCAGGGCTCGCACCAAGTTCACGTTCTGGTTCAGGATGGCCACGTGCAGTGCAGTCTGGCCTGGTTCAGAGAGAGCCCTCTGTGCCAAATTCTTTCAGGCACACCATCCACCTAGCTTGCAGGATGTCCCTAAATGTATTTTTGCCCTTGGCTCAGCAGAGTGGCCTGGTGCCTAGGGGAATTGCTCCCTTGGCTATCTACGGCTTGCCGGTGGGTGTGTAGCATAATTGCAATCACTCTAGTATTGCTGTGAGAGAGACTCCTGTCTGTCCAGGCAAGTGAAAGGGGTTGAAGGGAAATAGTAAATGGCTCAAGGAAGCTATGAAAGCCAAGACCAGAACCTTTGTATTCTTCCCAACTTGGGGACCCTCACGTGCAGACCCCCTTGAAAACCTGTGCACCTCCTCACCTACAAAGGGCTCACACAGGGTGGCTTCCAAGGTCAGGTCCGGGGCAGCCTCCATCAGCACCATGGCCACCTCCAGGTTGTCATAGAGGGCCGCTATGTGCAGTGCTGTCTCCCCCAGGGCCCCTGGAGCACAGCAGGACAGGGATGTCAAACCCTCCCCTTGTCCCTTTTGCAGGAATCCCAGGAGTCCTGGCCTTGGGGCCCGTCCCCATCCCAGCAAACTCTGAGCCCACCTCTTTGTCGCAAGTCGCAGGTTCTGTCCAGCAGAAGTCTCTTCAGGGCACACAGGTCATTGTTCTTGACTGCCCAAAGCAGTGGCGATTCTCGAATCCTGCGAGATGGTAAACAGGACTCAAGCAGAGGCAGAGCTGCAGCGAGGCCAAGAGCAGAGGCCTTACATCACACACAGTCTTCCCACACCGGGGCTTCGGGGCTCACTGAGTGGGAGGCTCAGCAGAGGGCTGCCGTGCCCAGGGGAGGAGAGCCTGGGCTATAGAATGGGTGGGTGGCCCTGGCGGCCCAGGGAGGAAGCCATAGGCTTGGCTGAATCTATCTAAGCTGTCTAAACGTTTCAGGAACCTGAGGAGCTGGAGCAGGTCAGGGAGGTGAAATTCCTGCCCCCAGTTGACACCCTCGCCTGCTGAACTGGCTCTGTTTCACCAAGAGGAGCTTGAGAGATCAGAACTGAGCAGGTACAAGGAGACTGGCCAGGTATTAGAGCTGTGGGTGTTGGTTTGTTGCTTAAGTTCTGATTACCCCTCTGGGCTGTTTGGATACATATCCCCGCTTGGGGGCAGGAAGAGTTTGGGGTTAGTTATGGAGGGTCTATTCCTTCTGGGTTTCGCCCTCGAATGGAAGGGTCTGAACCCCCAGGTATAACTGAGAAGGAGCCCAGCTTGGAGATTCTCTGATGGCATAGCTTGGAGAGAGCAGGTGAGCCCCATAGAGGTGCCTGTCCCCGGTTCATCTGCCCTCCCCCTCCCTGGGTGAACCAGACACAAGAGAAGCTGAGCCAATCCTGCCAGGCAAGGAAGTCTTAGCTGGCTATAAAGGTGACCACGGGGTCTGGCAGGTTGAGGGTCATGAAGGAGAGAGACAAACTGACTCATGACCATGGTGTCCCCCAGCTTCAAATTCCTCTCCTCCTGTCATCACGGGAGAAAGTGTTTTATTTCAAGAAGCAGCTTTTTGAAATCTCAAGGGGGAGCCCAGGTCTGCCCCCATTTAGGGAAGCAGTCTCAGGAGGCATCAGCAGCATGAGGGACAGCCCCTGCCCTTCTCACCTGGACCCTCGGTCCAAGTGCACCCAGCTCAGGGTGGCAGGGCTGGGCTTCCAGAGTTCAGCCCTGTGTGGAGGGCCCTGTACTCAGCCTCTTGTCCCTGGGCCTCCAGCCCACTGCCCCCGGCAGAGCGAGTGCTAGAACCCAGCTCTGTCTCAGAGACGGTCCTAATCCACTTCGAAGCAGGGACGGAGGTGGGGAGACCCAAGGTTCCATCCATCACAGGGCCTGGGGTGGGTGTCGGTGAGCAAGCAGGGGGCCTTTTTGGAGCAAAGGCTTAGACTGCACCCAGCCTGCTACTCAATTTACAAGGCCCAGAGCAAAACCAGAGCGCAGAACTCCTTGTTTAAAAATTTACTGAAAATTTCAAGATAGCAACAGACGTGCATTAAGTGGCATGCAGGGCTTCCCTGAGGCCCGGAGGCCCGGAGGCCTGTGGGACTGTAGAGGCCGCCTGCCCTGTTCAGTTCAGTTCCCCACTCTTCCATGGGAGACGAGGCCGCCACACACTGTGAGGCAGAGGCCTGCCCGCAGGATGCATCCCTGCCCTGCCCTGCCTCTGCCCCAGGGTCTGGACCTCAGGGCTAACAAGCCTTGCATCCCAGGAGCAGACACGGGTCCCATCAATGTCTGCATCCTTGGTTTCCGGTGCACCGAACTGCACTGCACTGCCCCGCGGCACGAAGTAGACCCGACAAAAGGCTGATGAACTGACCTGGGGGCTCTCCATTGTCACCTGGGCTTCCCTCCTCTGCTGGTCAGTTCCAGGTGAACAAAGCTCTCTCCTCTTTCCCAGCAATTTTCTTTTATACTAGTGCTAGTTCCTCCCTCTTTCTTCAACCAGCAAGACCTCGAAAACCCACAGGGTCTCCACAGTCTCATTTATTCCCCTGCAACCTGCTCCCCACCAGCCTGCGCCTGCCTGCAACCACCCCTGACACACCGGCTTCTTCTATCCTGTCGCTCCGGACCCTCATCCTCATCCCCCATCAGGCAGGCAGGTGGGATCCCTGCCTCTGAATCTACGGAATCCACATTCAAGGTCTCCGTGCCAACCCCCACCATCCCCACTAGAGGGGCAACTGGGGTTTTGTGACTGTAATGAGTGGGTTGGGGGGAAAGGGCGCACCCAAGTGCCTGGCACTGAATTCTGGGGATAGACCCAAGAGGGCGGGAAGGTTTGTGGATCAGCGAGAGCTGTGATGCTGTGAGACCTGGACAGCCTACCTCTTCTGTTGCAGCAGGTGGGCCTCATCCAGACGCTGATCCCAGTCCTTCTCTCTGAACAGCCAAGGGGTGAGAAGTTTCTGGAGGCGGGTCCAGGACCCTTTCACCTGGGGTGGGGGAACCCCCATGTCCTCTCCTCGCAGGCACTGGCAGGTGATGGGAGAGGTAAAGCGGCAGGTGCAGCACCCAGCAGCTACTGAGGCAGTGGCAGCGTTTGCTTGGGGTTAAGAGTGAGACTGAGTAGGGTGTGCGGTGCGAGGCTGTGGGGGTGTGTGTGATTGCAGGCACGTGCACTGGGACTGGCTGCCTCGCCAGGAGAGCGCAGCTCTACCTGGAGCGGGGAGGAGCTCTTTCTAGAACAAGCCTCTGGGACTCGGAGCCTGCCCTGGAGCCAGGGGAAAAGAGGGGAGGGAACCTTGTTCCTGGCAGTGGGCTGGGGCTGAGATCTGGACAGCTGAGGGGTGGGGCAGAGTGATCTGGACAGGGAGTCGGTGAGCAGCCTGGAAGCTGGGTCCCACCAGCTAGGCGGGCAGGGCTGCCACGAGCAGGAAGTGAAGTCCTGCAGCTGGGCCATCAGCCAGGCTAGAGTCCTGGCTCTCTCAGCTCTTGCACATCAGTTAGGTGAGCTTTCCGTGCCTCTGCCTGCTCATCTGTTCTCCCAAGGAAGTGGCTGTGAAGCACGATCCTAAGAGCTCAATGATGTTGGTTCTCCTTCTACAGGTGAGCACAGAAGCTCCTGGCCAGGGCTACTTCTCTGAGTTGTGATCATCCCTGTCCTCAGCCTTGCAGCCCTGCCTCACAGAAAGGGTCCGGGCCACCCCTCCTTTGTGAGAAACCCACCGTGACTCCCCTTCCAGCTTCTTGGAGACACCCTAAGAGGAGACCTGCAGGGGACCTCGTGGTTTCACAGAGGCTGGACAGCTCGAAGTGAGCGCAGGTGGAGGAAGAAGCCCCATGTTTGGGTCCTTCCCCAGGAACAAGGCAGCAAGAGGGATGAGTAAACTCGAGAGAGCGTTCCGTTATGAGACCACAGTCCTTTTTCTTTTCCTAATTGTTTTCAAAGCGGTGTATACCTATGACCGAACTGTGGCTGTTCAGTAGCCCTAAGAGGTAGGTGGGACTAAGTTGGGGATTCTCTTTATTTCATAAATGGGAAGACCAAGCCCAGATAGGGAGTGTGATTACCCACAGCCAGCAGCAAAACTGGAACTGGATTTCAAGTGGAAACCTTAGCTCTGGATCACACACCACACCTTGTTGCTTCTTGGGAAGCTTCTGCCTATTCAGGTGTGAGAGACCTGGGTGGAGATAGGTGGGGGAACCTCCCCATTGGGGGTCTCCAGGAGCAAGGGAATGCCCCCTTCTTTTGCTGTAAGAAGGAGAGCATTTTTTCTAGCAGCTGAAGGATGGGCAAAACAGCCTTTACAGAAGGACAAGAACAGAAAGGGAAGCACATAAGGCAAGGAAGAGTAGATGCCCAACGCCCGAGACAAGGAGAAAGCATGCACCCCCCCAGGGGAGGGGGAGATGAGGGCTGGGGGAGGGGGAGGGGGGTCACCTTGTGGGACATTTTTCTGCTTTGCTGGGGGTTGAGCAGTGTGAGGTAGTAATGGGTTCTGCAGCCTTGGGATTTCCAGTGTAAGGAGATGGAGGCGAGATAAGGTTGAGGTGGGGGTTGTAGATGAGCTGATAAGCAGGGGCGGGCACAGCAAAGGAGCACCCAGCCCATAAAGCTAATCTTGGAGGGGGTGGGTGCAGGACAGCCCGGTCAGAGCTGCACAGAGCAGGTGTGCCCTGTCCTTGGGTCCCGAAGGGGTGCGGGGTCTTCACCCTCTCATGTGCCCTTCTGCGCCTGCCCATGCTCTCCAGTGGAAGGGGCAGGTATAAGCAGCTCGGAGGGGACCAGGTGGTCCCACCTGTCCCAGCTGTAGACTGGAGACTTAGAAACAACTTCCTCATCTTTAAGGAGCTCTCTCCCCTCCCCTCCGGCTCGCCTGCCCGACACTCCTTCACCTCTATCACATTCCACACCACTACCCTGCCTGTTCTTTGTCTCCTCTCATTCTTCTTCTGCTTTCTCAGCCTCCTATGGACAAGGATCCACCCCTTCCCCCCAGCCTCTCTCCCTCAGGGAGCAGCTTCCTGGTCCCACAACAATGCCTCAAAGTCCAGTGTGACTCAGTAATGCCTCCCAGGTGCCAGACAATCAAGAGCAATGTCAGGTCCCAGAGTTCCTTGGTACCAAAGCAGCCAGCCTTTTATTCTGATATGATAAGGAGGAACATGTGTGATGACCGGTTTTAATTTATAGGAAATACACTCCCACCCACATACCTACTGCCACATAGGGGGAACCACATAGGGGGAGGACTTGAATGCTGTACTTGAAAAAATTAATAGTGATGCTCACTGGATGGTGGAACTATTAGCCTTTTTTTGTTTTTCATACGTCTTAAATACTTCTGTAATAAAAAAAATTAAAAGGATTCTTGATCCCTTCAAGGATATTTCCTTTTCAGCATGGGGAGTTGGGCAGGCTGATGGGGGGGGAATAGAATTTATGGTGGTCAGTAGAACCAGTTCTTTCCACTCCCTCCTGCATCCACAAGATGTTCCCCACCCGCAGCCACCAGCCCCATACATGCTCACCGAGCAGGAGATGGCTTGCTTCTCTTTCCTCCAGGAACAAAGAGGCTCCTCCCCCCAAATAGCCAGGAGGTCATTAAGGACTTTATTCCACCCAAGCATCATTCCCTGGACCTGTAGGTCAATGAGTTCAAAGTAGGGGTGAGCAGGGTCACCTGCTTGCTTGAATCTTTCCTCTCTCACCATTAAGTGACCTCCTATACCACCCCCAGCCCCCCTGTCACCTGGCTTGGATCACCAGGAAGTACATGAAATAGGCAACGTGAGTTAAGATCTGTGGGAAGAAATATCCACATGCCGTACCCCCTCCCAGAAAGGGTACATGCTTCTGCGCATGTTCCTGCCACTGAGTTGGGTGGTTCATTTGGTTGGAAGGTGCTGTGAGCTCATTGGGACAGATCGAGTGTGTCTAAAATCTCCTGCCACCTGTCCTTGTCCTCGCACCCCTCCTGTGTCACATGGCCTGTATCCATTTCTTGTTTTCAGGGCAGGCCTCCATCCTGTCTCCCCACCCCTACCCTGCCTCATCCTTAACCATCATCTCTGTCCCAAGAAGCAGATGGTAATTGGCCACAGCCAGGGACTGCCAACAGGTAGGTGTGTGCTCACCAGGGTCATAGGCAGGGTGGGCAGCGGGCCACTGAGGCAGGTTTCTCCAGATCTGTTACTTAGGGCTCCTTGCCTCTCTGCCACAGCACACCTTCTCGGAAGACTCTACCTCCTTCTCCCAAGCAAGAAGTTTAGTGAATGAGCCCCTGACAATGTCTTCTCTGCGTCTAAGAGTACACGAGGATGTAAAATGAGAGAAGAGGCTGTTCCAGTCTATCAGTGTGGGAGGACTAAGGCTAGGATGGAGGGGGAAGGAGAGCATGGGTTCACTTGGGCCCAGGGCACCCTGCTGTCTATCTCTGTCTCTGTCCTGATTCCCTCTCTCTCTCTCTCTCTCTCTCTCACACACAGCTTGGATGGACTCTTCTCCCACCCTCCACTGCTGCTGCTCCCCCTCCCTCATTTTCAGTGGACCTGAGTTCCATGCACAGTCCAGTTCTCATCTCTCTGTGTTGTCTGGGCTTCCTCCCAGGCAAGGCACTTTCCTTAGAGAAAGGCTGCGTGGGAGAGTGGAAAGCTGTGACATTTAGAATCAACCGAGCTTGTCGACATGCTCGTTGTTGTCTGTGTGACCATGAGTGGCTGACTCATCTTTTGTGAACCTCAGTATCCTTATCTATCTAATGGGTGTGACGACACCATTCCTTTGAGACCTGCTTGCTGTAAGGATGTAATGGATGTGAAAACAGATCATGAACTCCTAAGTCACTGGTGTTGCTCTCCCCAGGATGAGCGACTATGGTCATCTTCAAAGGCTCTGTTGTTCCCTGCTGGCCACTCTCCACTCTCCTGCCCAGTGATGGAACTCTAGGGAGCTGGACTGAGTCAGCCCATGGCTGTGATGTAACAGAGCTCATGAGGTCAAAGTCCTACGGAAGGGAAGGGAAGAAAGCAGTGCTGGGAAGGGGTAAGGGCTGGGACAGGAATAGGGGAGGGAGGTGGCAGGTAGCCGGCCGGGTGCTGGGGAGTAGGAAGGCCGCAGGCGGTGGATGGGCAGGCCCATGACTTCCCTGGGCTCCCAGCTCCTCAGGGCAGCATTTCTGGCAGCCCTCCTACTGCTGCTACAAGTGAAAGGGGTGGAGCCTCAAGGAGGGAGCCCAGGCCCCAATGAGAGGGGTCAAAAGGAGAAAATACCCTCTGCAGGTAAGTAGAAAAGGGGCACACCATTTGGAGTCTAGGGACCAGAACTGTTTGTAGTCTGTCTCAGGTTACTTATCGGGCCAGAGTGAAATCTCAGAGAGATGTGGGTTGTGGGAGAACACCCTGGCCCCTATTATTGCAGTGTGAGGGTGGCACGGGGAAGGCCCTCGCGTGGGCCCCATTCAGGCCAGTGGAAACTGCCTGGGCTTTCACGTGTAGGAGCCTCTGCCTGGGAACAGGGTCTCTGGTCTTCATCTTTCTCTAAGATGACCCCTCACTCCTGAATGATGTAATGCTTCGGAGGAGGCAGTGTGAGTTGGAAGTGGGGTGTGTGTGTGCTCTGGAGTTGGAGCTGCGGTTGCACACAGACCAGAAGGGACCTCCAGATGGAGCGTCACCTCTCTGGTCAAGGACAAGGATATGGGCAATTGAGTTAAAAGCTCCAGGCCCTAACTGCTCCGGTATTCTAACTTCTTCCCCTTTCTGGGGCAGGGCTGGGTGGGAGGGCAGGTTAGGATCAGTGCTTCAGCATTTCCCCCTTGCTCCTGTTGCAGACCAGAATCAAGAGCAGTACGAAGAGTACTTTGTGGCCTCCTCAGTGGGTGAGAGCTGGCAGAAGGTGGACATGGCCCAGCAAGAGAACGACAAGACAGTGGAGAGCGCCGCAGTCTGTGAACACCTATTCGACCTAGCCCTCTGCCTAAATCTGGCCAGCGCCATGGTTTTTTTATGAGGGACATTGAGGATGGGATGGTTTTTTGGGCCCTGGGTGAGGACCTGGATAGCTACCTCAGCTTCATGATAGCGTACTGACCCTCTGTCCCCTGGGCTCTGGGTCACTACTCCCCAGGGAGACGTACACACAGCTGCCTGCCCTCCTCACCTCCCCCTGCTCTGAGCTCCATCTTCCAGGGCCGGAGACACCAGCCCTGTGCCCTCCTCTCTGTCTCGCCTCTCCTGGCCTTGTTCAGCACCACGTATTAGGGGGAGGAGGCAGCTACAATAAAAGCAATAGCAATAAAACCCTGCAAAACAGTCAGGTGCAGATTTGTGAGACTTAATCAAAGCCCTCCTATCTCTAACTGGTCTGTTGAATCACCTGATGTCTGGGTCACTGAGCATTAGACCTACCAGTTCACCCATCATTGGTTCTTTCCTTTCTCGTGCCTGTGGAACTCTGCTTGGAAGTCTCTCCTCTTACCTCTTATGACTTTGGGGTACAGAGCATAGTGGGAAAGAGTCATTAAGATACAGGCGGTAACCAAGTTCCAGATTTTATTTTTGGAAAAAGAAGGGAAGGGGAGACATCACCCTGATTCCATGGAGGAGGCACTGGCACGTCTGGACTGAGGCACCTCTGGGAGCCAGGTTACCAGAGCTGGCAGCGGCGGGAAGGGTTCAGGAGGGCGCCATGTGGGCAGTGGAAATGTCTGGCAAAGGCTAGAGTGTTGCTGAGGGGCCCGTGGACCCGAAGGGTGGGTGGGCTCTGAGTGCCCTGAGAATCCTGTGTGCTGAGCTCCCTACACATCACCTGGGAAGGAAAGAAGGTCCACAGGGGGAAGGAGAATAGCAGGGAAGATAAGAGTCAGTAGGCAAGACCTGGCAATGAGGTGGTGACCAGGAATAGCAGACAAAGACGAGAGTATGGTTGGGAATGACCAAGGGCCGTGTGGAGAAAGGAAAAGTACCTACCAGCTGTAGGTAATTTAACCTGGCGCTAGGCATTTGGGACAGAGCCTGGCCTGTGCAATCAGACCATTTATAAGTGACCAAGGGGTGGGGTCTACTGGGAGAATTCTGTAAGTGGGAGTTTAAGCATACTGAGGAATTAGGGGCAGCATCTCTTGAGGGAGTACTTAGTACATGGTATTTGGACTGTACCAGGTGGGACCACACTGGGGGTGAGGTCTTTGAGGAGATATATAGTCTACAGACAGACTGTTAAGGCTCATTTTTTAAGGAGTTTGTATTTCCAGGGAAGAAATGCAAGGGAAAAACGTTGATCGCCTCTCAGGAAGGGATTTGGGAGTAGAGTGTCGTTGGGGTTGTTGTTTGAAGGGGACGCTAAATTTGGTAGCAGGATTTGTACTAACATGAAAGGATAGGCCCCAGGGGCCACGTGTGAAAAGATGGTGGTAGGGGCATGTGGGGGGGTGTGCCTGAGGAGGAAGAGATGCTTTAAGCATTACTGAGAGGGAATTCATCTGACGCAGAGCAAGCCGTGGGGGGAGATGGCGCCTGCCTACCTGGGCATAGCTCCGGAAGAAGAGTTGCTGGGGGGTGAGGTCCAGGTTGGGCAGGGTGGTCTCCCCATGGCGCCATAGTAGCCTCTTGTTGTATGCCTAGATACGGGGGTGGGATAGGGAGTAACCCTTAGGCTCCAGACCTGGTGCCCTATATGCAATACCCAAAACCCGTTCATGGCCCCCTTTCCCAAGTTTTGCACTAACACACTGGTCTGAGACAGGAGAAAATAGACGTGTCAGAAAACCTACCTTTAGCCTAGAAAAGAGGGATCTGTTAGGTAAGAGGGGGATTCCCAGGTGGCTACTGTTCGGGGGGGATGTGAAGGGCAGAAAGCTTTGCAACTATGTTTGCATGAGGATGGTAGAAGGAAACGTCGGGGGCAGGGTGTCTGTTCTCCTGATAAAAGGAGATCCTGGCCCTTGGGGTGGGAGTCACCTGCAGTGCAATGGCCAGCGCCCCCACGTCGGCGGCCCTCTCCAGGAGCGAGTGGAAGCCATTGAAGGAAGTTCCGCCATGAAAGGGAAAGGCAGCATAGTGGTTCTCCAGGCACCGCTGCTCCCTCTCTAGGGCATGAGTGTCACAGGCCGGGCAGTTCCCAGGGAGTACTGTTGCAAATGGGGCCAGGGAAGGAAGCGGTGAGGCACTGTGCGGGGCTGAGGGCGAGGGGCCCCGCAGACCAGGCTGGCCCCAGAGGCACTGCGAAGGCTCGGGACTGCCCCACCCGGAGCCCTCGCACACCCTCCCCTTCTCCTCCTCTAGGCCTGTGTTCCCCGGGGCCCCGCCTCCCAACAGCCCACTGTTACCCACAGAGCTGGTCGAAGACGTGCAACAGCTCACGGGCCATGATACTGCCGGCAGCACCGAAGTTCACAGCCCTAAGGAGACAGGGCGGGTCTTACCCCCAGAACCCTGAGAGGATTTTAACCCCAGTCCTCCAATCACAAGTCCCATCCATCATAACATCTGCCCATTTCTCTTAGGACACATCCTGCCCACCCTCATGGAATGGCCGGTACCTGGGGTAGGCAGGGTGAAAGAATGGTGGTTGGAGGAGTCCGGCGGGGAAGACTACCACATGGTCAGATACCGAATAGTAGGCCTTGACCCCCCAGGGAGACACCTGCCACCTGTGGGAAGAGCACTCATGAACACCAGCTCCAACTTTTATTGCCCCTCCCTCGAGACAAAGGCAGTAACCCCGCTACTTTCACTGTTTCTGTCTCCCTGAGCCCTGGTTCGTTCTCTTGCTGATCATGGGTGGGCTTCTCTGGGATGCAGTATCTGTGTCTCCCTTGCTCTTATACCTGTGGTGGGGGAAAGGCTCCAAGAAGCTCTGGATGATTCTGGCTCGACGGGATCTAATGCCACTCAGGAAGGACTGCAGGAAGCTGGGTCCAAGGTGCACCTGGGAGGAAGCAAGAGGTGACAAGTGTCCATGCACACCCACATGGCCTGCTGGCTACACTGGAACCCAGCAGATACACCACGACACACGGACAACCCCCATACAGCGGAAGCCAGCATGACACCACCACACCACCAGAGGGCTAGACAGGCCTCATGGTCTGCACACAGATGCACACACTCAGGCAGGTCATGGGAATTCACATGCGTACGTGTGCACACACACATCGTGACCTGAAAAGGTTCCATTCTTTTGGTGGCAAGGCCCACAGTGTGGCTGTTTGCCCATGAGGCCCAGCAGGCAAGGGGCCCACAAGGGGCCAGGAAGGGGTTCTTTTGGACCACCCAGGGAGAACGGATTGTCTGCCACTCCAGGAGGTCAGCAGGTGCAGGGGTGGTGAGGAAGTTGAGGACAGAGGCGGGGCGATCAGGGGCAGGGACCCACCTCACTGTATTTCTGGCTGGCAAGCGCTGGCATCATTGCCCATCTGGGGGCCCCCATCTCTACCTGCAGCTGGGTGACCTAGGGAGAGACACAAGGTAGAAGGAACCCAGCTTCCCTGAGTCTGTCAGAGGGCATTTCTCCTGCTCACTGCTCTGTCCCCGTCTTTTATGTTGTCACTGGGGTGCGCATGCCGCATGTTGGTGTTTAAACTTTCCGTGTACCCTTGTGCACTCTCCTCCAGCCACTGGGATCTTCTGGTCCAATACTCAATTCCACCCCCTGCATGTCCCCACCCTGTCTCCTTCTCCTGGCTCACCCTGTCCTGGGCCTTTTTCTGGGTCTCCTCATCCATCCAGGGAAGCCTTTGGAGGCGGGTAACAAGGGCATCCTTGATGGCGGTGAATAAGTCCATGGCCTGTGGGTGTGAGGGGGCAGGGACAGAGGAAAGGATGAGGGTCAGCCTTGGTCTTGGGTCCTGCCCATGAGGCCTCTAGGAAGTGACCTTGGCCCTGAGGATCTGCCAGAGAAGGGGGACCATCTCAGAAAGAGAAAGCAGAAAAGTGGTGTTTCCTAGGTGGCCAAAAACCCAGGGTACAAAGATCTGCGGAGACAGAAAGGGAAGGTGGGAGCCGGTCACTCCTGAGGGTCAACAGGGGAAACAATTTCTTTCCGTGGAGAGATCTCAGCTTGCTGAGGTGGGGAGACCTGGTCCTTACTCTTGGCCAGGCAATCCACTCAGAAAGTGGGGGGAGGATGAGGACCATCATTCCGTCTCTGCTCTCAGGGACCCTTGTCCTCACACCCTCCTTCTTAAGGCATGCTTTTCCTCTCTCCATCTTCCTGGGTGCTTCAGCATCCTAACAAGCTGAAGTCTCCCTGGCTCCACAACCCGACTGTAGAGTTATTGCTTCCCCAGCCATCTACCATCTTGTGTATATCTTTTCTTGATGGAGGAGAGCGGGTGACAATATTGGGAGCCTGATACTTAGCCTCTCTGTGCTTTAGTTCTCTCTTCTATAAAATTAGGATGATGCTAGGCATTAAAGTAGTTCAAGCAACATGCTCACAAGAGTACCAGGCGCATGGAAGGCACTCAAAAAGTATTCAGTAGTTATTTATTTTCACCTCTTAAGATCATATCATCCCATCCTCATGCCATTTCCTGCGTTGTTAAAAGATCATAAACAGGGAGTAGCCTCCCAGGTCATCGAGTTCAGTTTTCTCATTTTATGGTTGAGGAAACACAAGAGCAGGAAAGCTGGGTGACCTGTCCAAGTTAGTGTTGTGTACCCTTTGTGCCCCATGGCTAAACTGTGTAGACTCTGGGGACGTAGCATGTCCTTCTTCGGGTTCTCTCTGCATGACTGCCTGACTCCTTAAATGCACAACCATCAAGAAGGGCAAAGTCAACAGAATCAGGAGATGATGGGTGAGGTGGGGAGGGGTGCAGGGCCGGGGGCCGGGGAAGAGCCCTCACATACAGCACTTTGGGTGCTCGGGCCGAAGGCCTCACGAACAAACAAGGCTGCCAGGGTAGGCTCGAAGAAGGCTCCGGTCTCCTCCACGCACTTCGTCTCTCGAGCGTAGGCAGGCTGTGGAGACAAAGCGGGATGAGTGGTTCCCGCCGAGGGTCTTCCGCAACTGTTTGCCCAGACCCATCTTCTCCATCTTCTCCATCTTCTCCAGTCCTCCCCCAGCCCCAGAGATTGCTCTCTTTTCTCGACATTCTGGGTTTGTCTCACTTGACTCAGTTATCTGTTTTGGGGGGCACACGTGGGTTCATTGCTGCTCAGCAACAAAGAGGCTTAGTTTTCCAGGATTAGCCTCCTGAGCCTGGGTTGGGCAAGTCATCCTTATTTACAGCCTACTGAATTTGAAAGCAAGGCCTCTGGGAGGCCTCCTTGGGGAGAATGGAAACACTCCGGGGAAGGAGAGGACTAGGTACCAACCCTCTCATGTTCTTTGGCTACTTCATTCCCACCCACCACAGGCACCGCACTGGGAGCCCAGCCATGTCTCCCCTTCCCATGCTTCTTTGCTTAAAATGCAAATTAGAGAAGACAATTCCTCTCTCTCTTCCACTGCCCTCTCCCACTCTCCAAATGGTTATCATGGATCACATGTCTTATAAAGAAGAAAGTTATCAGAGTAAAATTGGGGTGCAGATGCCATCCTGCACTTTGGTAGGAGAGGAGGACTGAAGGAAAGATGGAAGATGTGAATTCAGAGAGCTAAGACGCTTACAGCTAGAGCCGGATGGAACGAAGAGAAAATAGGTAAGATGGGAGACATCTTGAACCTCAAAGGTGGGGAGATGGTTGGATAAAAACCCAAGAAGCCTCTGGCAGCCGGGGTATTTTCTCACAGCAGGACAAAAAGAATAAGAAAAAGAGATGCTAGGGAGGTTTTGGCAGTGGGCCTGGCTGGCTTGGAAGAGTTGGCCAAGGGGTAGGCCCAGAGATGACAAGAGCAGGGTGAAAAATGTGTTCCAGGGGCCAAGGTGGGAATAAGAGCTGGCCTAGGGAAGGCTGGGCTGGGACTGAGGAAAACCAGCTAATATGCTAATTTGGGCTAAGTAGTGAAGTCACAAGACTTCATTCCTGTAACTGATTTACTCTGCTCAGAACTTCTCTCAGGAGAGGGAGTCAGGCTGCCGCTAAGCTCTCGCTTCCGAAGACTGGAGAAGTTCCCAGGGCTGCCACAAAAGGGGGACCAGAAGGAGAAGGCCAGTGGTGTCCTCATGAAGAAGGAAGTCCAGGGCCTGCCTATTAGGGTGTTTGTCATTTTGCAGGTGGCTCCAGACTCGGTTGCTCACACTGTGTGTTCTTGTCCCCTCACCATGAGACCTGTTAAGGACCTTGTGAGAAGGGTATGAGTTACTTCCTCTAATGTATTAGTTGCAGCTCTGAAACGCAAATGTGAAACGCAAACACAAGTTGAGGGGAAACCTGGGTCTGATGGTAACGACTGGGTCGAGAGCAGGCTCTGCTGGCCTCTTTCAGTGTCCATTCCCCACAGGCCCGCCTGCAACAAGCTTGGCTTTGAGGTGACACTGGGCACAGCAGCAAACAGCATCTGCCCTTTTCACACCTCCTGGTCCTGGAGTTGTCCCCTGACCCCTTTCGCTGGTGCCTGCCCCTTTCTCCAACTGCCTTCGCCTGCTCCACACCGGTCCCCATAGCCTGGGCTACGGCAGGCCTTGAGCTGGTTGCAGAGAATAAAGATGCTGCCTCGGGCTCACCCCTGTGCCACTCTGGGAATCATTAAACTGACTATTTTTTAATCACTTGGAAAATTACATGCAATGACTGAGGGCCAACCTAGGATCACTGGGGACAAATAAGGTTGAAGTAATAGCAATTTCTCTGGTTAATGGGTTCACCACACCAGGACTTACCACCAACCAGGAGTCACAAGGTCAAATAGGGGCCATGAGGTGACATAACTGAGAGAAGCTGACCAACGTCAGAAGCACAGGATGTGGAGGGACAATGACAATTGGGGGAGAGCATGCCCAGTCCAAATTGAGCTGCTGCAAGTTTTTGCCCTGGAGGAGGCTGACCCAGCTACACCCAAGCATCACGTCACGTTTGCAACAACAAAGGATAAAAATCCAATTATTGGTGTGCCATCTCCTCATTTCTGAATCTTGGCGATTAATGAAACGTTTATAAAAAGCTTCCAAGGCCAACAAGACCCAGAGATAGGTCAGATCTGTCCTCTGGGACCACCTCAATACCACCTCTGCGCAGAGAATTCGACATTTACCAACGTCGACTTTTAACTTAAACCTCAGTACTTCAGACACACCAGCTACAAAAATGAGCCCAATACCTCGTATGACTTCCTTACAGAGCCACTTAAAAGACGAGATGAAACAATACATGGAAAATGCTCCGTAAATTCTAAACTATCATCCCACTGGCATGATTTTGATTTCAAGAAGACATCTGATAAAAACCACAAATTAAATCCTTGTGAATTAGATGGAGAAATCTATGTGGGATGATAGTATAATTTGAGTGGATCCTCAGCTGGCTGAGCCATAACAAAACATCAAACAGGAATGACTCCAAGATTGTATGAGCTTCCCTGACCAGGACTATGGAAAATTGTAAGATGCTCCCCACCTAACACGCCCTCTCTCCTTTTCCTGTTTTATTTCTCCATAACATGCACTACCACCTAAGATAGTTTATTTAGTTAGTTTATTGTCCTTCTTCGTCCATTAGAATACAAGTGTCTGAGGGCAAAGATCATTGTCTATTTTGTTCACTGCGGTCTGTAGTGCCTAGGGAAGTGTCTGGTGTGCAGTAGGTGCTCCGTAAGTATGTGCTACACAAATAAACAGATAAATCCACAGGCCTGGCTTGACCCAACACTCTTCGGAATCTTAACAGTAGTCTAGATTCTAGGTGAAGATGTACTATAAAACTGCAGATGACCTAAGGTGGAAAAGGTAATAGAGTGGATGATGGAAAAAAAATTGAAATTACCTGAATAATTTGGGCCACTGGGCTAAATATAAATAGTTCGTATTTCACAGGTACAAATGTGAAGCTCTACTTTTATTTCCCCAAACTCAGCTTTCCAAATTTAATAAGATCTGGCTTAATAGCCATTTTTATTGACTGAATATTCAAAATTCATCAACACAATATGGTTGTATAATGAGACCTAGCAGTCTTGTTGTATAAGGCCACTACTAAGTAGAATGCATTCAAAAGAATCTGGTTAGAAATCTGTACTTAATAGCCATTGAATAAAACCATAAATTCTGGTCAAATTAAGGCCGAAACCTCGGTAGCATCCCCAACTTCACTCTCCTTCTCACGGCACACGTCTGTCAGGTAATCCTGTCACCCACTTCCAAAACACATCGTCTTATAATATGCCCAACCCCCTACAGTGACCTACAAGGCCCTGTATGCTCCCCAACTTCCCGCTCTGAACCCCTCCCTACTATAGTCCTATTTGCACCCTCTGGTCCAGTTGTGCTGGCCCCCTACTGATCCTCAAACCCCTGGGCATGCTCCCTCAGCAGAACGCCACTCTTCTCAGCCAGAGCCATCAAGAAGACTTCCCATAGTGCACCACGTTTCAACCAGCCAGTCCCCTGCCTTGACCCAGGGAAATGATAGCCCTTTCTTTGCCAGAAAACTTCAACTCTCTAGACCTTGCTTCCCTCCTACCTCTTGTGTAGAGATCCTACAGGTCAGTCAAACCCACCCAGACCTCTCCGTCTCAGGAATTTCAAGAGTATCTGTTGTCTAAACCAGAGTTTTCTTGGAATGTACCTGTGCCCTTTTGTTTATTTGTTGTACACCTGCTTTTGTGTTACAAGGACAGAGTTGAGTGGTTGCAACACAGACCATTAGACCAAGCTAAAAATTTTACTATCTTGTCCTCTACAGAACTTGCCACCCCGTTTTCTGTGCCACCCACTTATTAATCCTGCAGAGTACATGATCCACAACATGGCCTCATGAGCCAGATGGGTTCTTTTGGTGTCTGTTCCTTCATTTCTGAGCTGTGTGGTCTTGTAAAAGTTACTTGTTCTCTCTGAGGTCCTCAGAGCGTTTCTGGGAGGATTAAATAAAATCATTTACGCTAAAAGTTGCATTCAGTGAAAAGAGTAGCTACACAATGTACATCAGCTATTATCACTGTGCGTCATGTTTAGTACCGTTGTTTCAGAGAGGTGACGTGCCTTCCCCAAAGTCACACAGCCATTTGCTGATAGAGCTTCATTCAGCCTTTAAGCCCAAGAACAATGATATATCCTAATCAATGCATTGTGTGTGTGTGTGTGTGTGTGTGTGTGTGTGTGTGTGTGTGTGTGTGTAAAGGATGGCAGCTTTAGCAGTTTGTAAGTCTTCTAAGTTCGTGTCAGCTTCAGTGTTGGTGCTCTTTCCCCTCAGTCAAAAATTGTCATCAGGCCATGGTTCTGGGATTTACAGGATGCTGTTCATTGCCAGGGATTTTGTAGCAACCCCAGTGCCCCCACTAAGAGGAGTGAGGACTCTGGTTTTCTTCATCTGAGTCCAGAGAAAGTCTGAGCAGAAGGAATCTTATTGGGGCCTTGCCCACATGAGTGAGAATCCCCAGGAGGAGTGCTTTTTTTTTTACTTTTCTTTTTAGCACAGTGATTAAGTACACAGGCTCTGGAGCCAGACTGTCAGAGTTCAAATCCTAGCTCTTCCAACTTACTAGATATTCTACCTTGGCCATGTTCCTTAACTTGTGTGCCTTGACATCCCTGTCTATAAAACTGGGGCAAAATGGTGTGCCTCCCTCATGGGAAAGTTGTGAGGACTGAACCAGCTCATCTACCTAAATGGCTTAGAAAAATGTCTAGCACATGATAAATTCTCAATGTGCAATAAGTAAACTCCAGTCCCTGTGCACACCTAGCCCCTCTCTGAATTCCATAGATGTTTCAGGTTGCCAAAGCAGCGAGCTTCTCCAAGGCAGAAAAATGGTTCATAAATTACTAAAAAACACAGTGATTTTCAAGATTAAACTGAGACCTTCACTGAGGTCGGGGTGTCTCTAACACACTAGATGCCTCCACTTGTGTTTGGATGTGTCTAACCCAGGACTTCACCATCCTCTGTGGAGGAGGGTCTCTAGTCTTACCTAACAGTAGACTTTGGTAGGTGGAGTGCACTTGCTCTGCAGTTCCCCCCTCAGGTGTACTGAGATCTGTACCACGAACCCCACAGCGAGGCTGGACAGATGCCACTGGATGTCGGAGATGGATTCTTTGTGAAGACTTTGACCACCAAACACTGGAATTACCCAGAGAGAGGAAAAGCCACGGCTTGCTACATCTGTCTCTCATCCCATCCTCCAATCACAGAGCTCAGGAGAGCAAGGCAGATAGCTTAAGGGTCATGACACAGGAAAAGTACCTCTTGATGATTTTAGAGTTCTATATTTAAACTTCCATACTCAGCAAAGGGCCATAGGCATAGCCAGGCATGTGCCTAAAAGGTCTGGATTGTGGTACCTGAGTTCTCAAGGTAAGCATTGCATGCCCAATCTGTCTGCTTCCATGGAAAGCCCAGACATTGAGAGGCACCTACCCTCATGTCTGCTACCTGAGAGCGACAGGGCAAAATGCACCCCTCACAATGACAGGTGCTCCTTTAGCCCCCAGTCCAAGACAGTTCCTCCCCTCCTCTCCTCACCACAGGTGGCCGTCCCGTCAGCTCCTGAAGTTTCTGGTTCAACAATCTGCGTGCCTCCCGGAAGGTACTGTTCAGTGCTGGCGAAAGGGTTCCCACCAGCCCGAAGATCATGTGGCTCTGCAGGAAGTCACTGTGGAGGAGAAAGAGACCCACACTTGTGCCCTGGTGCTCTGGGGATCCCTAAAGCAAAGCCTCCCCTTGTCTAAGTCCCCTGGACTCTGGGGAGAAGCCCCTGCTCCTCTGTATTTAACAACTGTTTGACTTAAAAAGTGAAGGAGAGCTTTTCTCGGTGTGGGATGGGACTGATTTAAAAAAAAAGAAGAAAAAGAACTAGGTGAAAAGTCAGACTTCTCAAGTCCCAGGGAGAAAAGGATTTGGACTAGACAAAGGCTGGGCTCCGAGTTCACAAAACTGATTCATCTACCTCCACAACCAAGAAACCTCAGCTCATCTTGAGATGTGTCTTCCAAGCACAACAAAGCTAAGGTCAGGGACCTTTCTCTGCCCTGCTGGCAATTCGATTAGCAGGTTGGCTTTGTGCCCTTACCTTAACCTGCTCACGCCCACATGAATGCTTGTCTGCTTCCATCAAGAAGCATCTCTAGATGTTGCTGCCACTGAGTTTCTATGAAGAAGGGCCCAAGCCCCTGGGCAGAAGCCCCTTCAGGTGGTGGCCACACAGGTATCAGGGATGGTGGAGAGCCCCACACAGAGCCTCCCCCTTACGTGCCCACCTTCCTTGACTTCCTGACCTTTCCCACAAGGTCTCCAGGATCCTCTTACCACAGCTGGGAAATGGCCTCTCCCTCAGCTCCCCCCCCCCCCGCAAGAGCAGCCCAGCCTTCACTTCCTCCATCTGCTCATCTTGTTGCCTCCTACTCCCAGCTACACCCATCAGTGGCTGACAAGACATACCTGGCCAAGCTGTCCCCATGACTGGCCTTCCAGCATCTCCTATAGCTCAGAGGCTTTTCACTGGCTGGGTTCTACTCCCAGCAAATCTGGTGTCTTTCCAGATCCCTGTATCCCTCATTTCATCCATGTTTTCCCTTCCCCATGACCCCCAAGCCTCCCAGCCTTCCTCCATTCCCTTTTGGGCTGTCCACCCAACCCCTTCTGTGGCCCATGTGTCTGAGTCCCTCCTATCTTCCCAGGAGGCCCTTCCCAGCCTGCATTCTCCAAAGTCGTCTGTACCCCTAACACTTCTGTACCTCCCCGATCCCACCTGGTGCCAACCTGTGGCTTGACAGCTGTTCTTCCACCAGTTTTGACATGTTTTTCAAATAATCCAGGTCATGGACCACGATGGTCTGGGAGGGGCTCAGTGACATCTGTGTGAATGTTGCTTGCAGGCAGGACAACCAGTCAATGGCAGGGGCCATTTCCTTAGAAGAAGGACACAAAGGCTGAGGGGAACACGAAGGAGGAGGGGGGAAAGGAGAAGGATTTCCCTATCTCCCTGGTTTGAGGGGAAGCAGGGAGGGGGTGGTTAGGGATGAAAAAGAATTGAGGGAATGAGGAGGAAGAAGACAAGGAGGTGAAGAAAGTTTGGGAGAGAGACCTTCATGCCCATACCCCTTCAGTCTCCAGTTCAAGTCACCTGCAGCTGGTTTATAGTGACAATCTGGAAGAGCTTTTCCTGGGCCTGCTGCTGTTCCAGGGACCTCAGAAACTGGAACAGCCGTGAGGTAATAGAGATGGACAAGGAGGCATGCTGTTGTACTTGGCCCGGGTCTCCTCCCAGCAAGGTCCCCAGCTGGTTCAGGTAAGTCAGGTATGCCCGCACGATCTAGGGGTGGGGTAACCTCAGTCACGGCCACCAGTGGCCCTGCCTTTCTCCTAGCATCAGAGGTCAAGCCCTTTGTCCACCACTCCATCTTACCTGGGCATAGATCTTCTGTTCCTGCTTTTGCTTGAGGGGAACGTCAAACTCTGGCTGGTCTATCTGGACACAAGAGAGACTGGAGAGAAGTGGGTAGTGTGGAGGAAGGAGAGGACAGGTGTGGGGACATGGCGCCTGTGCCATGCAAGGTGGCCTCAGAAAATGGAATGAAGAGGGCACAGAGAAGGAGCTAGAGTTCAAAGAAAGGAAGGGGCTGGGGGCAAGGGGTATGGAAGGAAAGAGTCCAGACAAGGAACTGTGGAGAGAAAGTGGGCATTTCAACCAGTTTTGGGAGTGCTGAGCAAGAGAAGCCTAATAGTTCGTGTCCTGGAGGGAACCACTTCTGTGTGAGGGCCAGGTCTGGATGTAGTGGTGAGATGCCCTCCAGGTGCAACATTTAAGAGGTACTAAAAGCTGAGTATCAAAATAACTAATATCCTAACCGATATTTTAAAAATCAGAATGAATGCTAAAAATTCATACTGATTAAAACAGCAGGGCTTTGGTCACCATGGAGTAGGGGAGGTTTCCCCCAAAACTCTCAGTGTACTTTTGATCTGCTTTTTTGAAAAATTGTAGATGTTTTCAAAGAAGTCTACAATAGAGTTTTAATTCATTTTGAAAAAATTACCTTTTTTTTCAAATAATCTACAATGAATAGAAATGTGATATATTGTTCATCATGGATTTTTGCACTGACTTTGATTTTTAAAGCCTATTAATTAAAATATGGTTTATCTTGATACTGAGCTTTGGGTACCTTCCTAAATCTTGCAGCCAAGTGGCTTGCTCATGTACCTGGCCTCATCTTAGTTCTGGCACTGGCATGTCCTTGACTCTATTCTGAAGATTGTTTCTCCCACTTTTCCTTTTCCCACTTTAATATCCACTCCCACCAGCTTGAGCTCTATTCATGTCCCTAACTTTGAAAAAACTTTCACCTGACTCCTTTGGGAATCATTCTGCCTGATTTCAGAAACTGTAAACCCTTGTGGCTAAAGCTGAGTAAAAAGACCCTGGAATCATAAGCCAGTTAGGAGACAAAGCTTATCTTCCTTATAGGGGCCCAGCCTCTGCCCCTTTTCACTTCATCCTACTTGGCCCCAGGCAGATGACTGGTTAGCCAATGACAGTTAAGATTCCGCAAAGGAGAGACAACCTAAGACAGGCATGGTCTTGAAGGGGCCCTCAGGTAAGGACTTGGGGGGCTATAGAAAAAGGGGGTGATGGACTCTCGTCCCTTGACTTTGACATAGTCTGAGTCCTCATTCTGTCTGCAAGAAGTCTCCTAATCTCTTGGCCACCTAACTTCCCCTGCCTGACTTAAGCCTGAAACAATGCTGGAGGTGGGTACAGCCCTGTTCTGGAAAGGGCAGATTCCCTGGGGCAATCAGGCCTAAGAAAGAATGCATAAAATCCTACGAAACCTACTTTGCTAATACCCTCAATTTAAATGATAGGGGTCCAAGCATGAAGTGAGTTTGTTCCCCAAAGTTTTATGGCCCTTTAGCTATCTGACTCTGACTCAAAATAAGCCCTCAGAGTTCTTTGAATGTTATCTATTGTTTAATCATTTCTGCCTGACAATAACTGATGAGCTTTATGTATACACCTGTATTCCTATGCAAATTAAACCCAATAAAAGCCCATTGAAGAACAGGCTCCTGGCCCTTCTCCTTTGAGAGATCTGCCACCTTTCCTCACCGAGCAGATCACATCTTGGTAGACTTATTCTCATCTGTGACAGCCAGGTGGTGGAGAGGAGGGGGAGGCTGTGTGGGCAGAGCCCCCCCAAACTTTGTCACATGTTATATCCAAACTAAAGAATTACATCTTCTGTACCACTGCTTCAGCTTCCTCACCTTCCTCAGAACCTGTCCAGGACCCATGAGCATTTCCATAACCATTTCTGATACTATCTCTAGGAGGATCCCAGTGCTGTCTCCTCATTCCTTATTCTCTGAGTTTAGAAACTTTAGAATCTGAGATGAGCCATTCCTCTAGAAACTGGCTCTCCTCCTGTCCTTTGTGGCTCACTCATGCTGGTCTGACTCCCACCTCACTGCCTGTTCTTGCTCTTCTCTGCCCCCACCCCATCACTGGGCTAGGCCCTCTGTAGTCCATTCTCCCTGCCCATTCTTCTCCCCAGACACTACCTGGTCTCAAGTTGATAGTGATCACCCTCCTCCCGTTCACACCAAATCAAAACTGGGGTTGGAGGAGGGTCATTTTCTGATTTCTCTGCCTTCTTTTTGTATAATCAATCTGTCACCAATTCCACGGGACCATGACCGCAAGAATAAAGTCACCTAAACCTTTGGGCCATCTGGCCTTTCCTTTCCATTTCTACTGCAAGCATCTTAGTTCATAGCCTCAAAATTGTTCAATTTCTCAGCACCTCCAGGTTGACCTCCCAAACTGCTGACTCTACTGAAGCCCAGTACACAACCATTGTATTTGAAAGCTCTTTTTTCCCCCTATTGTCAACAGTTATCATCTCAGTCTGGCTCCTTAGATATGGAATAATAAGTCCAACCTTATGTCTTCAGGCTTCCTTTTATCTTCAACTGCAAACCTCCCTTATCCCTATTCACCAGACCGGCCTCCTCACCGAACCCACAGAGGAATCAGACCATCCCAGGGTCTTCCCTTAGCTCAGGACTTCCCCCTGCTGCCCTTTCCTTGCCCTTTAGCTTCACCCTTACCTGTGTGAACCAATCATTTTTCAGGGCTCAGCTCCCATTCTCCCCTCTCTCAGCCTTTCCTTAACCATTTCAGATCTTAACTGATCCCTAAAGGCCATTAATCTTCTGGGCACCCCCTTCAGAACTGAAGTCTAGGTCACCTCATACTTCTTGTATATTTATCCTCTTACAAATCTGTGAAATTTTTGAGAATGGAGTCAAATACATAGCATCACATTGCCTACCATAATACCAATGTTTTTATTTATTGGTTTTCTCAACAAACACCTAGTCTGGGCCTCTAGCTGCCTAGCCTTGTGCTGAGGAACAAAGGTGAATAAGGAGTGGTCTTGTTTTTAAGAGGCTTATGGTCTTCAATACAGTGTTAAATGCTGAGAGCATGGGAAAGGGGGAAAGTGGCATTCCCTAAGTCTAGCAAGGGTATCAGTGAAGAATTCTTAGAAGAGATAACAATGTAAGCCAAAATTTGAAAAATATGTAAGTTTTCAAGGCTGAGTGTAGGAGATTGGGGAGTAGTATTACAGGCAAAGGGAGTTATATATTCAAAGGACTGAGGAGCTGTGAGTGAGCATGCCTTGGAGTTTAAGGGGCAGAAGAGATGTGGCAGGAGATAGAGAAGTCTGTAGGAATCAGACTGTAAAAAGACTTGCAAAGTTCTGCTAAAACAATTAAGAACTAGATCCTGATGATCTGGTGAGTTGAAGGCATTTACACAGAGATAATAGCATAATTAGCCTTTGATTAGAAAGTCCCTCAGAAGAGAATAGAGTAAATAAGAAAAGGGCAATATGGGAGATAGGAGTTAAGAGGCTCTGGGGTAATCTGATAAGCAAGGAAGACCAAAACCACTTGTGTCTTCCTAGGACCAGCCTTGCTACTCCTTCCCCTAATCTTGCCTAGTGTCCCTGACTCTCACATAAATAATTTGCCCTAAAGATAGGTCTTTTCCCTACATTGCACATTTATCCTGTCTCCCCCTTCCCCTAAGAGATGATAGGCTAGAATTCCAGGCAGGCCCAGGTCTCCCTGTGTTTTTACCAGGACATCCCTCACCTGGATGATTGGCGTGTGTGGAGGGGTGGGATGAGGTCCCAGATAAGCTCTGAAGAATGGAAAGTGATCATACTGACTCATCAGAAGTCTCAGAGTTCGGTTGAAATCTAAGGAAGTCCAATTACTGGAGATTGGCCAGCCTCCAAGCTGGGAAGAAGAGAGAAAAGGCTTCAGCATACTGGCTTCCTCTCTGACACCTGTCCCCCACTCCACAGACAGGTGCTACTTCCTGGCTTCTACTCTTGAGTCCTTTGATTGCTCCAGAGCTCCACCTCTATCCTTCTTTCTCCAGCCTCACCCAAGGTCCTAATGTTTCCACAGGGCATTGCCATTTCCACCTCCTTCCTACATCTTGGGGATCTCTAGGAAAGAGACCCACCCTCTAGAAAATAAAATGGCAGCCCTGAGCATACATTGGTCTTATATAACATGTATCCAGAGAAGTCATGCCCCATGTCTCACCTCTTCAATCACCTGTCTGAGGGGACTAGCCCCTGCAGCCTCAATGGCATTTGTGTCCAGGCAGGAGCGGTAGAACTGGAAGGCTTTCTCCTCCCCAGACCCTGGGGGCCAGGACCGGGGGGCCTCTAGAAAAGAAACATGGGTAATTACAGGAGTGGGGTCTGCATAGACACAAGAAGAGAAGGTGTGAGACAGGGAACTTATAGGGAGGAAAGTAAAAACTCGAGGGGAAAGGGAAAGGAGGGAAGATATGGAGAGGTGAGGAAATCTGGGAATATGGAAGACTATTCAGTTTGGACTGGATCATCTAGATGGAAGGGTCAAAGCAGGGAAAAGAGTGCGGAGAAGACAATGAGGAAAATAAAGGGAGGGTGAGAAATAAAATAAGGAGGAAAAGACAGGGAAGAAAAGGAAGAAAAGGAAGAGAGAAGAATAAGTGGGATGTGGATAAAGGAGGAAGGGTAGAAATGGAAGGCAGGATGGAGATGAACAGAAGAATTAGAGAACTCAGAGGGACTCAAGGGAGAAAAGTTCACAAGGAAAGGTTTAGCAAAGAGAGGAAACAGGACGGGCTCCCCTAGTCCAGACTCCTCACTCTCTGATTCCCCGCAGAATAAACAAACACGTGACAACAACCCAAACGCATACCCATCAGGATCATCACCGTCTAACATCCATCACCTCCCCCTCCGCCCCCCTCATAGCTCCTCATTCCATGGTGGGTGGCAGAATTTGTCCTAAGCCTATTGTTTCTTTTCATCTCGTGCCTTAATTCAAAGCATGGCCCCCACCAAGGGTGAGCTTATTTCTACTCCTTCTGCATCCCAAGGAGGGGAGAGGGGGGCATTTATTTCTCCCAAACTTCAGTTGGTGAAGCCAACACACTGTCTAGGTTCCTTTATACTGGCAACACATGCCTCTGTTAATAGTTCGTATTCCCAAATCCTCACCACCGTCCACCAGCTTTCTGGGACCCATTTCCAACCTCTGGGGGGCCTCAGTTCCTCCCTCATTGTTTTCCTTTCAGGTCTTTTCTCCACCATCACTATCTACAGGAATCTTCTTTACCTCCAGGGTTTTTAAACTTGGCTCTGCTCTTTGAGCAGATCTATATTCATTCTCTTAACACAGCCATAGTAAGTCCACTGTGTCACTAGTCACCCAACTCTGCCACTTCCTTCTTTCCTTCTTCATCTCCCATTGTCCCTCCCCATTTCCCCACTTTCTCAAGATAAGAAGAGTTTGAAGGCTAGAGGCTGAGAGTGATGGAGAGAGGAATTCAAGTGCAAAAGCTCTGAGGAGATGCTGGTGGGGAAGGTACCAGGCACAGGACAGAAATGGAAAATGTAAGAGGCACAACAAAGAAGGTGGAGCTTGATAACAGGGAGAATGTGGAGAGAGCAGTGTCATCATGAACAAGCAGGTAAGGAAGGAGGATGATGGGGATTAAGCCAAGACAAGTGAAGGACCAGAAGAGACAGATGAGAGGAGGCACCTGGGGCAAAATGTACAGCAAGAGAGCAACAAACCTGGGAGCCCACGGGGGGTGGTGCAGACCAGCTGTCCGACAACCACACAGGTGTGGGAGTCGTGATGCCTCTAGGCTCAGAGTCACCCATTTGCACAGAGAATCTTCGCCTGGCACTCCTTACTTACCCAGTATCCTCTGAAGTCGGCTCTTGTTCTCCTCAGCAAGGGCCTGAAAAGAATTATTGGCTCCTTTGGTCTCTGCACAGGCAAAACTGAAGAAGTCGGTGCAGGGGGGTGCACTGGTGTTCCCGGAGGCCTTGTAATATTCCAGGAGATGCCAGCATGCGGGCATCTCACAGGGGCCTGTGGGGAAAAGCTCAGAGCTGGGAAAAAAGAGAGAGGCGAGGGCTCCCCCAAGGGGCTGGGCAAAGGAGTGCTGGGTGAGCACCAAGGGGAGACCCTGGTGAGAAGGAAATGATCTTGCTGGTTTCGGGGGGTGGGAGTCAGGGAGAAAAGACTGGGAGGGGGTAGATGGGAGGGGCAGGATGAGTGGTTGATTAAGTTGGGGTGCATGGAGCCTTAGGTGATAGATGGATGGGGCCCATGACTGAGGGAGGGCTGATGGGTTTAGGGGTTCCAGGATCCTGCTTACGAGGCCCACAGCTCTGGAAGATGTAGAACAGAACCACAGAAGAACCAAGGAGCAGGCTTAAAAGCAGGACAGCTGTTAGCAGCCGCTTGGCTGGGGCCCACCATCTGCTCCGTTCGGTGGGCTGCTCCTCTTCTGGGGGTCTCTGTGCATGCAGGGAGCCAGGGAGTGAGAAACACAAGAGGGAGCGGGTTGGGAGGGCAGGGTGGGGGAAGGGAAGGGGACAGAGGAAAGGGGAGAGAATAAAGAAGTTAGTGCTAGATAATTCTCCTCATTCTCCCTAAACACAGCCCTGTGCAGACCCTGGGAGAGGCTCAGACAAGGGACGCTGCCTGTCCTGTGTTAAGGTTCAAGCAGGCTGTGAGGAGTGGGATGTTAGAGCTGGAAGGGTATCATAAATCTACTCAGCACAGGTCAAGGACATCACTTACCTCCTGGCTCCAGAGAGTCCCCATTCTACTCTCCCAAGTGGATCCCCGTGGTTCTCTCCACACTTGTCCCCACCCTCCGGAGCTGAGTGAGCAGAAGGAGAGAGACACTGTTTCAGGAAGCAGGGGTGGGGTAATTAAAGAAAGTTAGATTAGCTCGTTTTGACACTTTTACCCACCCACTCCACCCCCACATATTTTCATCCCAGGGAAGTGTCCCCAGACGGGCTGCAGAATGAACCTGTGCCCTGAGTGCACCACTAGGCCCTATCACCTCCTGTCCTTTCTCCCTTCTACTCTCCAAGCCTCTCACACCCCACCCATCCAGTGGGGACACGGCCTTCTCACAAAGCAGCCACCCCCACTCCTCAGCTGAGGCCTCTGACTCCAGAAAGAAATGGTTTTCTCCAGAGGACTTGCCTTCTGTCTATCCGTCTGTCTGTCTATCCTTTTCTCTGGTTCCCCAAATCCTTCCTGGTTCTGCTCTGGGCACTGAGTCTGAAGACTGGGATCCAGGAAATGGCCTCCCTCCCCCTCCCACCCCAGTTTGTTGGTCCTGGAGAAGGGGCACTTCTGCCACTCACCACCCCCGCCATCCCCATATACACACCATTGGCCTTTGGGTGGAGCCTGGTTATCAGTCCAGAGACACCCTGGCCTCTCCTCCTTTATCTCAGCTTCTCAGGGGAGGCACAGTGGGAAGTCTTCACTCCCCAAGCGATCTTGCCCTTGGGAGGCATCTCTTGCCCTGCTCCGTGCCTTTGCCAGAGTCTCTTGTCTTTATAATGTTCAGACATAAGTCATGTGCTACTTCCTGATATGTCAAGTTCTCCAAATTAGTCTCTGGAACTTCCTTATTTGTCTGAAAGTGAGTGGTAAACATTATTCACAACGAGGGAAAAGAAATCCCAGTATCCCCAAACTCTCTTTAAAAAGTCCCCATTTTCCAATGTCTTAGCAACTTCTTAGCCTCTTCTTGTATTCCACCAAGATGTGAGACAAAGCACAAGTGGAAAAACGGGTTCACCATCTCTTATCCTTTACTGTGGAGATGGTCTGATATATTGCTCTTAGAAACTCTCAACAATATGCAAATGATGACAGCTATCATTGGTTGTTGGCCTACAATATGCAAAATGTACATTACTTCTTTGGTCCTACACTAATCTATCAAAGCAGGTATGATTATTTTGTTTTACAGAGGAAATTGGAGGTACAGATTGAGGGAGAGACTTTCCCAAGATTACATGATTAATAACTGGTAGAACTGAGATTGAAATCAACTCCAGGCTGTCTAGATCTAAACCTCCTGCTCTGCACTAGATCACATGATCCTTATCTGTGAAATACAGAGTATATTTACTGAGTCCATCATATGAAGAATGGGAGAACCAAGACAGACACAAAGGGCCGGAGCACAGGGAAGGTGTGGCCTGTTGAGAAGTAACCACCTCTGATTGCCTTGTTGCTGGGAAGGGGAGAGACAGGCAGAAGATCAGAACAGTAAGATACACATTTGAAAATAAAGGAGGCAGAAAGTTACAACCAAGGATGCAATATTTTCTAGGTAAGGTGCTCTGTGTGTGTGTGTGTGTGTGTGTGTGTGTGTGTGTGTGTGTGTGTGTTTAAATAGAGGTAAGGAAATTAAAGAATTGAATTTAGAGGGGAAGGGAGGATGAGAAGAAGTAAAAGGAGCAGCTCCTTGCCCTGTTGTGTGCAACACAATCAATCAGTAACCAGTAGGTGTTATTTGTAGCAGATGCTCTAACTTAAGAATGAGGGCATCAGGCCAGGCAAAGGTATGAATCTTTGGTCTCCATGGAGACAAGATACAGGTAATAGCTGTCTATGCAAACTTCCCCAGACTCTCATATTGGATATCTTCCTGCTGAGTGTAGTGTTCTTGCCATCCCAATAGCTTTATTTCATACCTAGTTCTTGAACTCAACACATCTTGCTGATGACTTAGTATCTGAACTCAGCCTTGATTTTTGAGTTTTTCTATTGATAGTACTCAAAGGATGCCTACCTCCTATAATCCCTATGTAAGGCTCACCTGGGCGCATTAGCCAGCTAGTGTTAGAGATTAAGAATAAACATCTGTGGGTGTGGAGCTAGATTATAAAACCTTAACTGAGTCTGCCAGGAGTTGAAGATCCATGGTGTGAATTTAAGGCAAAATCCTTAGAGTGTATATAAGCCTAAATCTGTACAAGCCAGCTCAGGTACAAACTCTGAAGGATAAATGTTAGGCCTAAAAGAGGGGGAAGAGGCAATAGTCAGAAGCATAACCGGAAAGAAATTAACTGGTCATGGTCAATGTTAAAATCATTAGTTTTGGAAAAATTTTTTCCATAAAAGTAGGGTGGCATTATGACCATTTACATGAGTAGAAATGCTGGTTTGAAGTTCCAGATAAGAAACTACCATGTTGCCATGTGGCCTAAAATGCCCTGTGATGCTCAAGGGCACACATAATGAGGGCCACCATTTATGTGATATGAGTATTTGTAGACATTCCTCACATAGAAGACTAACCTAGTTGGGTTCCTGGCATTTCTTTTCTATGTAGATTTCTGCTGGTTTCATATAAGGTGCCAATATTTCTGCTGTTGTGCAGGTAGACCAAACCCCTTACCTACTCTGGAGAGGGTGTGAGGTTTACAATAAAGTGGGTGTGATGGTTTGCATTTATCTAGCAACTATTCACTACTCTTCCCGTCCCACTAGGAACAAAACACTTCTCCTGGCCCATCAAGGTTGGGCTTGGCCATGTGACTTACTTTGACCCATGGAACATTACTAACCATGATGCAAATGGAAACTGAGTCTTAAAATTGCTTGCATGATTTGGCTTTAGTACTCAGGTGATCCTCTATGGGAAACCATGACTTGCTTAGCCCCTGCTCCTTCAGCCTGAGTCCCTGAACAAACACATGCAGCAGACTTGCATAAACCTATGTCCTAGATTCAACCCCATCCACATGCAACCCACAGCACAGTGGAACCCAGCCTATATCAACTGGAGAGCAGTCAACACATGGACCTTTAGACAGGAGAATGCCTATTTTTGTAACCATTGAGTTTTGAGCAATTTGTTATGAAGCATTATTATGGCAGTAGTTGACTAAGACAGTAGGCTTACCAAGGCCTTATACGAACTCTTTTTTGAGGATGCAAACACTGAATTGATACCTGTGTGGATTGGAGTTTGCTGTGTTCAGCATGTTTCTCTGAGCCCCTCTAAGATTGGGAAGATTGGTAGCGTGGAAATATGCCAAGAAAAATAACGGATAAGATCCTCCTTCTGAGATGCATCAACATGTACACATTCAATTTTCAGTCTTTGGGTGTTACCTTGAAGTTTCTGCCAAATTCTAGTACCAACCCAACTATTATCAAATAACATTTGATGGACTTACTAATTTAATTAAGCACCAATTCATATTCTTGTTCTACTACTATATCTATAAAAGAAGTGTACATGTTAATAAAAATATTAAAAGTAGTCCTTTTACTTGTTACTTAAATTTTTTTTAAAAACCACAATTTTTTTTTCAGAGGTGACCTCCAACTCTTACTATAGCTTCCTTTGGAAAAGTAATTAAAATGTAACCAAACTCGCCCCAGTGATCTGTTTCTTCCTCCTCCTGTCAAACCCCCCAGCACTGCCTGGGACATCAAGGTTTATCCTCTTTTATCCAATAAATCAACTATGGGGTAGTTACACAGTGGAATACTACTTGGCCATTAAAAAGAACAAAATCTTACCCTTTGTGACAGTATGGATGGACCTAGAGAACATTATGCTAATTGAAATAAGCCAGTCAGAGAAAGAAAAATACCACATGATTTCATTCATATGTGGAATCAAATGAACAAACTGAACTAACAAGGAAAATGTGGACAGAGTCATAGACAAAGAGCAGTATGACAGCTGGGGGGTGGGCAGAGGTTGGGGTGGAGGGACTGAGCAAAAAGGAAAGAGGACTCATGGACATGGACAACAGTGTGGTGATTGCATGGGAAGGGGCTGTATAAGGGGACTAAATGGTAATGGAAAAAATACAATAAAGATTTTTTTAGGACTTCTGGCCAAGATGGAAGCATAGCTGGACACGCTGTGCCTCCTCTCACAACCAAGATTAAGGACAACAAAAATATAGAACCCCCCCAAAAAAAAGAAAACCCAACCAGGACAGAGAGAAAATTGAATTGTGCAGGAGTCCGAAAACAACGATTCACCCAGACTGGTAAGAGGGGCAGAGTCAGCGGCTGGCTGAGTCCGCACCCAGCAGAGTCAGATTGTGGTGTGATAAACTGGTGGTCCCGGTGCGCAGTCAATCCAGGTGCACAGGCGGTGGCGTTGCCAAACGCGCGGAGACCAGGCAGGGTGCACAAGGCAGTGGACCATGGACACACATTCACACACAGATAAAACAGGTGAAAACGGGCAGCAAGACAGACTGTGTGACTCAGGGCCCCAGCACCAGGAAGTGAAGCCTAAAAGCACCCATTAAAAATACTTGTAGGGGCTGAGGTGCTGAGAGGGAGTCCCAGCCTCACCAGAGAGTTCATTGGGGACCCATGGGGTCCTGGAGAGTGCGCAGGCCCACCCACATGGAAATTAGCACCAGAAGGGCCCAATTTGACAGGGGAAAGAGGCTGAAGGGACTGGAATCCATGAGACAGCATGGAGCAAGCACCATTGTTCCCACTCAGACCCCGCCCCCACATCCAGCATCGCAACCCAGCAACTGGGCTGCCCTGCCCTGGTGAACGCCTGAGGCTCCACCCCTCATACATAACAGCTGCGACCAGACAAAAACAAAAACAAAAACAAAAACAAAAAAACAAAACCAAGGATGGCTCAAAAGGGAGAACAGACTGGGGCCCTGGAGCTAATTCATCTGAGCAACCAGGAGGTGGTCAACCTATCAGATGCAAAGCTCATAGCACTGGTAGCCAACCTATCAGAAGCACAATTCAAAACTCTGGTGATTAGGAAGCTCACAGAATTGGTTGATTCTGGTCGCAAATTAGATGAACAAATGAAGGCTACACTAAGTGAAATGAAGAAAAATGCACAGGGAACCAATGGTGATGGGAGGAATACTGGGGCTCAAATCAATGGAGTGGACCAGAAGGAAGAAAGAAACAACCAAACAGCAAAGAATGAAGAAACAAGAATTCAAAAAAATGAGAGGCTTAGGAACCTCCAGCACATCTTTAAACATACCAACATCTGAATTATAATTCAGAAGGGGTACCAGAAGGGGAAGAAGAAGAGCAACAAGTGGAAAACTTATTTGAACAAATAATAAAGGAGAACTTCCCCAATCTGGCAAAGGAAATAGACTTCCAGGAAGTCTAGGAAGCTCAGTGAGTCCCAAAGAAGTCGGACCCGAGGAGGAACACACCAAGGCACATCATAATTACATTAGCCAAGATTAAAATGAAGGAGAGAATTCTAGAAGCAGCAAGGCATAAGGGCAGAGTCACCTACAAAGGAGTTCCCACCAGACTGTCAGCTGATTTCTCAAAAGAGACCTTCCAGGCAAGAAGGGGCTGGAAAGAAGTATTTGAAGTCTTGAAAGGCAAGGACCTACATCCAAGATTGCTCTATCGAGCAAAGCTTTCATTTAGAATGGAATGGCAGATAAAGTGCTTCTCAGATAAGGTCAAGTTCAAGGAGTTCATCATCACCAAGCCCTTGTTATATCAAATGTTAAAGGGACTTATCTAAGAAAAAGAAGATAGAAAATATGACACTAAAAAGACAGCAAACTCACAGATATTAACAACCACACCTAAAACAAAAGCAAACTAAGCAAACAGCTAGACCAGGAGCAGGAACACAGAAATGGAGATCACATGGAGGGTTAGCAACAGGGGAGTGGGAGGAGGAGAAAGGGGAACAAGGTATAGAGAATAAGTAGCATAGACGGTGGGTAGAAAATAGACAGGGGGAGGGCAAGAATAGTGTGGGAAATGTAGAAGCTAAAGAACTTATGAAACATAGACATGAACTAAAGGGGGGGAATGTGGGTGGGAGGTGGTATGCAGGGTGGAGGGGAATGATGGGGGAGAAATGGGACAACTGTAATAGCATAATCAATAAAATATAATTTAAAAAGATTCTTTTAAAAGGCTTATCCTGGCATTTATGGGGAGGTTGCTTCTTAGCTGCTGTCACGGAAATCAAGTGATCTTCAAAGTGAATTGGCAGTAGGTATACATACCTGAGAGTGCCAGGATAGGTAGATGAATGCCCCAACCTTGATTTTGGTACCTTAACCACTGCAGATGGTAGCTGATTACACAGACAGACAACAAAGGCCACTATCTTCAAAGGGGGAAATCGGATGTTGTTGGAGAGTTTGGAGAACAACAGCCCCAGGCAGTCATAGAGCAGTGGTCAAGCAGCAAGGGACAGTTAAAAGAGTTTAGATGAAGGAAGATTCTGACTAGGAAGAGACTTCCAAAAGCAGAATTTTCACAACTGAGAGGCTCAATGGTTAAGATTTCCCAGCTCTGATCATTATTGACTTTTATAACTTTGGACGAGTTTATTGTTCTTTCATGTCTTCTCATCTATAAAATGGGGAAGATAATAGCTCTTAAGATTACTGTAAAGACTGAGTTTGCTAAGATGCTGGGGAATGGGACACAGTGTTGGGCACAAGATGCACGTCTATACACATGCCCCATCTGCATACTCTCCATGCTTCGTGGATCTCAAGTAGTGAGTTGGCTGTGAAAAGACTTGGAATGAATGCACTGCAGGCCTTTCTGCTGGAAGAGAAGCTGCCCAGAAAGAAGGCTGGACAAACACCCTTGGGGGGAAAAATTGAGGCAAAACTAAGAACAGTGTGCCAAAGAAAGGATAATTCAATTTGGAGGACTTCGGTCAGATGTTCCTAGTGAGAATAACTCTGAAGAGCCCACAAGAGTATCCCATATGAAAGAGACAACTTTGGACTTTGGTCTCATCCAGAGGGCTTCAACATCAGATCAAAAATAAAACTTTTTGCATCCTTACTACTCCTTCTTCTCAAGCATCCATCTGGAAGGAATCAAAACTGAAGCCATCAGTTAGAAAGGAGATAGGTAGAGAAAGGGGCTTCTGACCACAACCTCCATTTCCTACCGCAGTCATTGAAAGACATTTTGAAAGAGACCATGACCCAGAGTTTTGGTGGTAAACTGCCCTTTTTATTACCTAAAAACAACCAGGGGACTGCTTATTATCTAAAGCATGTGGAGAAAGCTCCAGGACTTGCCCAAGATCTCGCTCAGAGGTGGTAAACAAGCTGATAGAACTGGTTTTGCAGGAGTAGTGGTTCGAAAGACTGAAGACAATTCTGCTTGCACCTGGCTGAATCTCGCTCCATTATTACACGGTCACATTCACTCCATGACCAAGGACAAAGAACTTCCTTGTTTCATCAAGTGGAAAATGAGAGACTCATCCTTATGCATTATTTTGATTCAATCTGTCTTATTTATAAAAATGTCATAAAACATTTAGCACTGGGTGGTCCTAAGGAATGTTCAGTAGGTCTTCTGTGTTGTATAAAGGATTAATGAACAACAATTTTCCCATTTAGAGCAATAGAATACCAAACAATGGGGCAAGTGTTGTGGCCTTCCTCTGTGAACCTTTAACAGACACACACACACACACACACACACACACACACACGAGAAATATGATTGACTTGTTCAGAAGTATACCTGTTATTTATTGCTCCATAACAAACAACCTCAAAATTGGGGGCTTTAAAAATAACTTTTTGGCTTTTCATTCTGCAGCTTAGCAAATTAACTGCACCTGGAGTGTCAGCTGTGCTCATTGGTGTGTTTGGTTTCAAATGGCAGGCCAGCTCAGGGCCACCCAGTCCAGAATGGTCTCACCTTTTGGTGGTTGGCTGGGACTCTTGGCCAGGGTGCCTGAGACCTCCTCCAGGGAGTACCCGCCAAAGCCAGTGCAGGCTTGTTCCCTGGGCAACTGCGTTTCAAAAGAGCAAGAGTGGAAGCTGCAAGGCTTGGAGACCTAGGTTGGAAATGTGTACAATATCACTTCTGCACATTCTGTTGGTCAATATAAGTCTCAAGGCCAGCCCAGGTTCAAAGGATAGAAAAATAGACTCCACCATTTGAGGAGAGATACTGTAAAGGATTTGCATGTCTGTTTAATATGCCACAGGGCAAAGGAATGCCTTCCCTGTAAGGCAACAGGTCATAAAGAGATCACTGAACTAGGAATCAGAAACCCTGGCTTTCAATCCTACATTTTTTGTAAACTAGTTGTGTGATTTTTACTCATTTTTCACATCTGTAAAAATCTAATACTCAAAAGTCTATGATTCTAGGTTTCTGACTTAGTCTCTCTTTTACACGGGCCTTAGAAGTTTCTGTAAGTTTAAGGCCAGATTAGGAGCATCAGCTTCTTCAAGATAACCGTAGACCACAGAGGGAACAACCTAAGCCCCGACCCCCACTCCTGAAGCTTCTAGCCTAAGAGATGTGAGAAGTGCCATGCAGTAGCTATTTGTAATCTTTCTCAGGAGATAGTTGGTTCTTTTCCCTTTGCCTCTCCATTTACTGTCCCTTCCTCCAGTCTGCTTCCTGGAAGGCATAGGCTTCATGGGTGATAACGATGAGGTTTGCCCTCAAGGGATGGCAGACTGGTGAGCTGGAAGGAATCCATTGTGTGTGTGGCTGTGGACTTGACAGAGCTCAGTGGCCCTACCAGCCCCGAACTACATCTCTATGGACTTTTTCTGAGGGAAAATTACTGTTTTCCTTAGGCTATGGTAGCTTTTTCTATCTCTCAGAGTTGATTCTAGTCTTACTAATGAACGGATATCATTACCTAACACAAATGAGGTTAATATCCACCCACCCAGGGCTGTTAGATACAGATCACCATGTCGTGAACTGTACAGCTCTAAGGGTTGCCAGTGACATGGGCCAGGATGGGAATGAATTTCTATAGGTTGTACCATGAGGCAAACCTGCAGTTAAGAACCGGCATGATGTGAAAACAGGAAGGAGCTCTCATACTGCTATGTAATTCCTCTAATGCTTACTGGTTTACCCAGGGACCTGGATATCATTGTTCAAACTGTTCAACTTGGCAGTATTTTTATGAGTCTTTAACAGTTAGAGTCCTCCCAGAAAACAGAAATCACTCTAAGTATTTCAAACAGAGGACATTTAATACATGTAACTGGATACACAGATGGTAGAATTGAGAAGCCATATGGGTGGGAAACAATGAGACAACCCCCATATCATCAACATTAGATAACAATTAGAGCCCTTAATCCTATGGGAACAAAAGGGAGGAGGCCTTTACTGGAGCTGGGGCCACCCAGCAGAAGATGGAATCATACTGGACATGCTCCGCAAGCTGGAACCATGGGAGGAAGAGCTGCCCAGTGGGAGCTGTAGCCGTCAAGGAAATACATCAGGGAAATACAGCTGCCACTGGAGGTGCCCTCCAAGGCACAGAGAGAGAAGGGGAAACACCCTGCACAATGGGGTAGCCACCTTGGAAGACAGTTTGGTGATTACTCACAAAACTCACCATTGAACTCCTTGGCATTTGCCCAAAGGAGTTAAAAACTTATGCCCACACAAAAACCTGCACACGGATGTTTATAACAGCTTTATTCATGCCAAAACATGGAAGCAACTGAGATGTTCTTTAGTACATGAATGGATAAACTGTAGTAAGGTACATTTAGACAATGGAATATTCTCCAGTGCTATAAAGAAATGAGTTATCAAGCCATGAAAAGACACAGAGAAACTTAAGTGAATGTTACTAAGTAAAAGAAGCCAATCTGAACCCTGGCTGGGTAGCTCAGTTGTTTAGAGTGTTGTCCTAATATGTCAAGGTTGTGGGCTCAATGTTGAGTCAGGGCACATACAAGAATAAACCAATGAATGCATAAATAAGTAGAACAACAAATCTCTCTCTCTCATTACGGGGGAAGGAGTATAGGGATTAGTAAGTAGAGCACAGAGGAATTTGAGGACAGTGAAATTATACTGCATGATATTATAATGACGGATACATACCATTATACACTTGTGCAAACCCATAGAATGTAGAGCAAGAGTGAATCCTAATGTAAGCTACGACTTACGGCGATATTGATGTGTCATTGCAGGCTCATTTATTGTAACAAGTGTACCACCATGTAGGGGATGTTGACGATGGAGGAGGCTATACATGCATGTGTAGGGGTGGGGAGTATATGAGAAATCTCTGTACTGTCACCTTAATTTTTCTGTGAACATAAAACTGCTCTAAAAAAATTAAATCTTTAAAAAAACAGTATGGTACTGGCATACAGACAGCCATAAAGATCAGCAGAACAGAATAGAGGCCCAGAAATAAACACACATGTATAGAGTCAACTGATCATAGACCAGGGAGCCAAGAATACTCAATGTGGAAAGAATAATCTCTTCAACAAATGGTGCTTGAAAATTAAATATCCACATATGAAAGAACAAAACTGAACCTTTATCTTATACCATACGCAAAATCAACTCGAAATAGATTTTAAAAAAAAGTAAGACCTGAAACTGTGAAACTCCCAGAAGAAAATATAGGAGAAAAGCTTCCTGACATTGGTATTGGCAATAATTTCTTGGATGTTTTACCAAAAGCACAGGCAACTGTGCAAAAATAAACAACCGGGACTACGTCAAACTAAAACGCTTCTGCCCAGCAAGAGAAACAATCGACAAAATGAAAAGAAAACCTATAAAGTGGGAGAGGATATTTGTAAACAACACATCAGATAAGGGGTTAATATCCAAAATAGATATAAGAACTCAAACAACTTGACACCAAAAATCAATAAATCAGTAAATAAATAAATAGAACAAATAATCTGATTAAAAATGGGCAGAGGAGCTGAATAGACATTTTTCCAAAGACATACAAGAGGGCAACAGGTACATGAAAGAATGCCCTGCATCACTAATCCTCAGGGGAAAGCAAATCAAAACCACAATGAAATATCACCTCCTCTATGTTAGAAGGGCTACTATCAAAAAGATGAAGGATGAATGCTGACGAGGGTGTGGAGAAAAGGGGAACATCGTGCAGTGTTAGTGGGGATGTGAATGGGTACAGCCACTATGGGAAACAGTACAATAGTCCTCAAAAAAATTAAAAATAGAAGTACCACATGATCCAGCAATCCCACTTCTGGGTGTGTATCCAAAGGACACGAAATCAGGCTCTTGAAGGGGTATCTGCACCGCTATGTTCATTGTCATTGTTCATAGTAGATGGGAAGATATGGAAACAATGGGTGAACAGATAAAATGCAAGATATATATATATATATCCATAAAAACGAATGTATTATAATAAGTGAAATAAGCTGTACAGACAAATATTGTCTTATATCACGTGTATGGAACTCACAGGAACAGAGAGTAACGCAGTGGCTGGCGGGGGGAGGGAGAAGTAAGGAAATGTTGGTCAGAGGCCACAGACTTCCAGTGACAAGCTGAATAAATTCGCAGGCTCTAATACACAGCATTGTGACTACAGTTAGCAATACTATATCATGTACTTGAATGTTGCTAAAAGGATAAATCTTAAATATTCTCACTACAAAGAACCCCCACTAGTTATATGAAGTTATGGGTACACTAACCTTATTGTGGTCATCATTTTGCTTTTATATACATGCACCACATAATCACATTGTATGCCTTAAACTCACACAATATTCTGTCTCAGTGAATATAGTATTATATTTATTACATTGGAGGGCATCATCCAATCTGCCACCTGTCTGAATAGATCAAAGAAGCAGAGGAAGGGCATATTTGCTGTCTTTGCTTGAGCTGGGACATCCATCTCCACCTGCCCTGGGGCACTGGTGCTTTTGGATCTCAGGCCTGCAGACCAAAAGCGCAATCCATAAAAGGAAGAATTAATAAATTGGACTTCATCAAAATTAATAGTTTTTGCTGTGCAACAAATCACATTAAAAGGATGAAAAGACATTCTACATGCTGGGAAAAAAATTCTGCAAACCGCACATCCAACAAAGAACTAGTATCTAAAATATACATGTATATTTAAGAAAACTTCTCAAAATCAACATTAAAAAAAGAAAAACAAAGAATCTAATTAGCAACTATACAGTAGACCTGGGTAAACATTTCTTCAAGGAGAATATAAAGATGAGAAGTCCGTTTGACCCCAGATTCTCATAAGCCTGTCCCAGGTGGTCTTCACTTCTTAAGTGAACAAAATATGAGTTCCAGATCTATCACATGACCCAAGAATATGTGTATTTTTGCCTCTATCCCTGCTCTAGATCTGGTGTGGCTGCCGTGGGAAAGAAGGCTCCAGGACAATTCTCTTTTGGGGACCTGGAGTCTCCAAAGCAAATCTGATTTTGAAAATGGAATTCTCTTACTTGGCTTTCCAGATTGTCCTCTACATTTTCTAAAGCCTGTGGTCTGTAAATATAGAACTGGCGGATGTAACTTGAATTTAGTACTGCAGTTGGGGGTTTGGTGCCAAGGCTATGTTTGAAATGTAAGAGTGTGGCTAAAGGATTTGTACCGTCTATATTTAAAAGACTGCTGAGTTACTTTAGCTTGGAATGCCTAACAACCCTGATGAGGGTCAGAACCATACCTTGTGGCTCTCCAACAAAGAAATGATCCAGGGGCTGGCTGGCAGTGAATGTCTGGGCTATGGGACATGCACCCTGTCCAGGCTCCTACCCCCAGCCTTACTGCAACCCACTTAAAAGTGCCATTCCTCCATTCAGGAAACACGAGCACGGCCAGCTTTCTTGTGGGCTCGCAGACTGTCAAGACAACCCCCAGCTTCATTCCCAACACTTCCATACAGTGAGGGTCTCGAATCCTTTCTTCAATTTCAGTTGCTCCCCTGTAACTAGAGGTGGATTAGAGCTAACACGCTTTGTTTATACTTTGAGACTCACTTCGAGAAGTAAAGAATCCATTCTAGCTCCACCCCAGAGCTAGAAAGATCATCCGAGTAATATGAACTACAACCCCCATTCGCACATTTATGGATGTCAGGTAGCACGTCCGGGCCTTGTCTGTCTTTCTAGCAGAGATTCATTGGCACAGCCGTTCTCTGCTGAGGTCACAGCTTCTCAGCTGTGCGAATAACTCAAATCCCCAGCCTGTGCTGAAACGACTGTGCCCATTGTTCCTGCCTAGGACCATGACATATGGGGGCCTCCCATGGCCTCAGACAATTCGTGACCTTTTCCAGGCCTCCACTCCACCTTCTTGCCAAGGTATTTTGGGGAGTAGGGGTGAATAAGGGTGGGACAGGGCAAGAACCTAGGCAGTGTTCTGGCAGCCCGAGGGAGAGAGAGGCAGACTGTAAACATGCACACAAATAACTGTGATCTTAGGTAGTGACCTCAGCTGTGAGGAAAGACAAAGCAGGAGAAGGGAGGAGAGAGAGATGGAGGGTGGAGGTAATGAAGTACCTCTCGTGACAATGTGATCTGGCATTTGGGCAGGAGGAAAGGGGTGAGCCATGTGATCAGAGGGAAGGCTTGGAACGCTTCTTTCCGTGGGGTGTGAATGGACAGTGGACAGTGGGGTGGGAATGGACACTGGACAGTGTTTGAGGGGTCAGCCAGTCTCCTGGGGAGGGGGTGTTAAATAGAAGCAGGAAAGCTGGTAATGAGGCCATGGGAATCAAGGTGAAATCCAGGCAAGAGAAGGGGAAGATATGGATTAAAGTCATAGCAATGGAGGAGGCAAGAAGCAGCTGACACAGAAATATATTCAAAGATAGTGCCTGTCGGGCTAGCTGACACGTTCCACGTGGGACAAGGGGAGAGAGAGATGTAACAAGCCAATGTCCAGGTTTGATACTTGAAGAGCTAGACAGACAGTGGTAGCCTTTCCTAAAGGAAGGAAAATTGAGGAGTAAGCTTCGAGTGGGTGCGTGTTGAGGGCTCTGCTCTGGTGTTTAAAGGATGCTGACTAGACAGGGAAGTAGAGATGTTGAGCAGGAAATTAAACAGAAACATCTAGAGCTCAAGGGAGAGGTCAAGAATAGAGATAACAAATTGGGAGTGTGAATGTAAGTATTGACAGGTTATCTTTAAAGGCAAGGGACCCTGGAGATCACACAGGGATGAATCTTAGGGATCAGGTCCCTCCCACATTTGATGGCTAGAAAGAGAAGAGGCCAGCAAAGCAGATTAATGTGGGGAATGTTAGGAGCTTTGGGGTGTGTGTGTGTGTGTGTGTGTATATGTTGAATTTTTAATTGGTAGATATCACAGCTATCCAAGAGATACAATGGGAGATGTACAGGTGTCCATACAGACATGTTTATACACAATTATTATGTCTTTTTAATTATATTTATCCAAGATTTATCCATTTTCTTCTTTTCTTCAAATAACCAACCTTTAATTTTATATAATTTGTACCACTTATTTTTCATGCTTTTAACTTAGGCTTTTATATTTTGCTTTAGATTAGTACTTTGTCCTATTCTAGAATTTTACAGTGCAATACTTTTTCATTAATATCTCTTTGTTAAATTTCTTACTACGGACCTTTAACTTCAGTGAGTGCATTTTCTTCTCAACATTGTTTGGTCACATCCCAGCACTCTGATATGCATGCAGAGCTGTGTTTATTATTACCTTAAAATATATTTTTATTAAATTCTTAATTTCTTCCCTAAGCCAATTTTTACTTATAAAAAAAATATATATATAATATCTCCCCAAATGAAGGAATTTTAAAATATTTTTATTATTAATTTCTCCTTCAAATCTACTGTGGTTAGAGAAGGTGTGGGGAAGGATACCTGCTATTAGGAAGTTTTCTCATCTAATTTCACAATAGTGTGTTAAAATTGTCTAAATAATTGGATTGTCCAAGTCTTCAGTTTCTTGTATGGAGTTGATGTGTGTCCCCGCCTTCCCCCTTCCCTGAGAATCATCAGTCTTGTTGACACAATCCTGACTGACAAGAATGACCCTACGGGTCTTAGTTCTGTGAGCTCAAGCAGTTTGCGGAGAGCGCTGTTGCTCCTTGAAGGTTATCTGTGGTGACTGAGTGAGCCTCCTGGGCCATCACTTTCCAACCGTGACCTCTCCACGGACAGATGCCACAGACCTTCTGCGTCCATTTCCGGGTGTTACCTCTGCCAGGGCTGGATCCCAGCTCCACCATCGCTGTTGCCTGGGAAGCTTGGTTCTGCTCCGAGTCCTTGGCACTGATGAATGGATGAGCCAACCACGGTAATGCAGCCCTGGTTACCAAACCTGGTGCTAATGCTTCCTGCATTTGAGGCCATATTTGAGATCTTCTCAAAGAGCTGAATTCCGCCAAAAACAAATCGACATCTGCCCCTGGGATCTACCCACCTTGGAAAGCCACAATGTTGGGAAGTCTAATTCTGACGTCCTTCTCCTGCCACATCTAAAATGTCAAGGTTCTAGCACGCCCGCTCCCTGCACTTGCCAAGGTAGCTGACACTCTGATACTGTGAAGCTCTCATCACACATGCATTATTTTGTCACTCTCTGTGAGTTAGCAGAGGACCAGATGCCAAGACCAGATCAATGTTGCAACTGTTTATTACTGAAATGCCTGGGAGACAGAATATAGGGAGAGAGCTGGAGAAGGCTGGGAGAGTCCTCGAGCACAATGCAAGTCTGACCTGGAGGGAGAGAGGGAAGGTGGGTGGAAGCATTTTAGATCACATAGTCAAGGAGGCTTGGGAAATCATCAGGGAGTCCATCAGCTGAAGCTTCAGTCAGAAGAATCCCTTGTCCCCAGGAATGGGTGTGCCTTAGGTCCCACGGGAGCAGCCTGTGGGTGGCACAGCCTCCCACAGGGATGGATTTCACAGTCCAGCAGCTGGAGCACTCTGCGATCAGTCTGCGAACTTGGAGTTCTGATGGCTGCAATGCTCGGTTCCATTTTAAATGTGTTTCATGAATACGTATTAGTGCTATGTTTGATTGAATGTAGAATTGTTCTTTTCCATTGTGCCTTTTCATTGTCTTTTGTAGTGACCATTATGGTTAACAATTCATGCAGTGACATCTATTGTAGTGAATATCATTTATACTTTTCCTATAATTTAGTAATAGTGTCTTAGTTCACCTTCTATTTTTAAACTTAATAAATTGGCTATGCTTTTAAATACAGAACAAGACTCTTCTTGAGAGCTGTTCTATCTTTTGAGAAATAGTTATGGCCCAAATCCACTCTGTTGAATTGTTTCCCTCCTATATTTGTTATTTAGTTTTGTTTTAACTATTCCACCTTTTTATGTGTAGAGTACACCAACATGTACTATTTTATAAAACAGGTTGAAGATAGCTTTATTTAACTCAATTCCACAAGATTAACAAAAACATTCTTGTCTCTATATTAAAAACCAAAATCAGAAACTTTGGACTCTTTTTTCTGACATGAAGTTTTGCCCGAACTGTGGCATGTCTAAATGTGCATTTCTTTTCTTCTCTTTTTTCTTCCTTTCTTTTCTTATCTCATATATGAGTTCGAGTCAGGATTATATTGGTCATGACAGCCACCTAATGGATTTCAGAGTTTTCAGTGAAATCTTTTCAATGTAATGTGGCTACATAGTGAGCTGCTAAAAATAAATTTCGATGTCATTTACAGGTGCAATATGTGTCCAGAAAAATCTGTCTTAGGCCTTTGGACCTGTAAAAAATAATCTTTCTATGTTTTCTTTTCTAAGTGATTGGTCACTCAACCAGAAAAATGATCTCAGGGGGAACAGTTTTCTTTAAGAACTTAAAAATATGGCCCTATTCCAGGATTTTATGATTTCGGTTCTAAAGTTGTAGTTACTCTCATCTGTAAGCTGTGACTGTCATCAGCTCCTTGTGGATCCAGGTATCAGTATGACGCTGCCATTGCAATGAAGGTGGATGCAAATAAATGTGTGAGCTTGCTCACCCTTTTTTTCTGTTGTTAGCCAGTACATTTCTGGTTGTGAAGGACAGAAACCCCACCTCAACTAACTTAGGCCACAGGGAGAATTGCTTCCGCATATAATGACAAGACAGGAAGTAGCTGCGCTGTTCTGCTCTCTGTGCCTCATCACAGCTTCTTTCTAACACTGGCCCCATCATCTCCTGCAACCTGGCTTCCTCTGTGTTGGGGGCGGCAGCTCCGGGGATGCACGTTCCTTAAGTCCCACCATCAAGAAGAAATGACTGTTTCTCCTCCAAGTCTGGTTTGAAAATGCCAAGAAGAGACTTCTGGCCAAGATGGAGGTGTAGGTGGACACACTGTGCCTCCTCGCACAACCAAAATTAAGGACAACAAGGATTTAGAAACAAGAAAACAACCAGAACTGACAGAAAATTGAACTGTATGGATGTCTGACAACCATTCATCCAGACTGGTAGAGGGGCAG
>PVKU01011249.1:0-45014 GCA_004027475.1 Anoura caudifer | reverse complement strand
AAGATCAAAATTGCTTTACAAACAGAAAAAACGTCCTGAAGCCTACTCAAATACCAGTAATCTTAATCTTTAACATTACTGGTATTACATTGCTTTTGATTCAGAAAAAAAATTGGAGTGGCTCTTGCTTGAGGCAGAGGGAGTCAAATTACAAAACCTTTTCCCCTCTTTGGGCAAAATCCCTCAACCTGCAGAGAATTCTCTACTTACCCCACAGTGTGTCCCCTTTCCCTGTTCCTTCCTATGGGAGAGAGTTAGCAACACCCCTACCCCCAAGAATTTACTAACAGCTTTAGCCCTTCTATCCCCCAAGGGCCCAATTTCCACTGTACCTCCTTAGTCTCGGATCCCACAGGGAAAAACCTCCTTTAGTTCAGAGACAAAGATAGGCATCTGAAAGAGGAAAAAAAATAAAAATTAAAACTTCAGATACAGAAACCTTTGGGGGTTAAACGTGCCTCTTAGAGGTAAATAGTTACTGTGCCAGGTGAAACCTCCCAGGTGCAGCACACGGCTTTAATTCCGCCCTCCTGCTCTTCTAGGGGCTTCCTTATCCTCTGACCCTGCAGTGCCTTTCTGTAAACTGAAACCTCTGCCCAAAGGCTCATCCCAGAGATGACGGAACAAACATGTTCCTTTGTTTTCCATTACTCCTAATCTGGAGATTAAGATTTAAAGACATGCCCCAAAGCAAAATATGACAACAGGGTACAATGTCATTTGTTAAGTAAAAAACTAATGTCAGCAAAAAAGACCTGCCTTCCCAGTAGGAGACCTTGAATTAGACATTTGCTTGTGACCTAACATCAGGTACAGAAATATTTCTTTAGGGGTTAAGTTTTTATTGCCATTTTATTTCAGGATGAATTTCTTGCTGACTTGCTCACCTCCTACTCTTACTTTTCTCCTCCTAGGCACTTAGCCAGTGATTGATTTCTGCATTTTTCCTAAAAGCTAGCTGTTAAGGATGGACATTCTTCATAAAGCCTGAGTTTATGTATTATCTGTTCTGGGCACAAGAGCATCTTAAGAAGATTGCTCTTTAGAACAACAGCAAAAAAATCTCCTGCTCTAATAGGGATACATTCCTAAATGTAGTATTTTAGATGCTTTCGAAGTTGAGATGGAATGAGTATATTTTGAGCAATAGGATCTCTTGTATTTCTTCAAAACTTTCCTCTCTGGAAGGTTCCAGATCTGCCAGAAAGCCAGGACTCTGCTCCAGATTTGGAATCAGAAGTGCCCTGAGCTATTTTTCCAGGGGTGGGAATGAGTTTGAGTTGACAGAGCTCCTGTCTTGGTGGCCCAGTTTGAAATCAGTCATGGTCATTTGTAAGAACAAAAGTGTACACCTGGTTCCATCTCCTGAGAGACCCTGGGTACTCCCACATTTTCCAGGGATACTCCAACATTATCTCTCTCTCTGAGTATAGTTTTTCCTTAGCTTTGACTTAATCATGATGTAAACTGTACCTTTGGCCAAGGGAATTGGACGACTTAGACCAATCCTGGTACAATCACGTTCTTCATTAGATAAACTGTCCCATCACAGAACTTTTGGGGTGGCCAACGTAAGATCAACCAAACAGTAGGAAGTCCAATAACTCCTATTAAGAAAAAGGCTGAGATTTGTATTTTCTTTTTCATTTATCTATTCATTAAACAAATATTGAGAGCCTGCTGTGTGCCATAAATTGTTCTAGGTGCCCAGACCAGTGTGGCTCAGTAGATTGGGCATCGTCCTGCAAAGGAAAGATCGCCAGCTCAGTTCCTGGTCAGGGCACCTGCCCGAGTTACGGGGGCGTGCGAGAGGCAACTGATCGATGTTTCTCTCACACATCGATCTTTCCCTCCATCTCTTTCTCCCTCCCTTCCACTCTCTCTAAAAATAAATAAGATTTGAAAAAAAATTGTTCTAGGTGCTGGGAATTCAGCAGTTTAGGACAGGGGTTTGTGAGAAAAATATCCTTGCTTTTCCAGAATCCCCATCTACTGAGAGAAAACAGACGACAACAAAATAAACAAGCAAAATATTAGGGTGGGCAAAAGTAAGTTTACAGTTGTTTGTATAGAAAATAATACAATAATAAAAAATAATAATACAAGAATAAGCTCTGTTTTGCATACTCACAACTATAAACCTACTTTTGCCTACTACCCCCATATGTATACATTAGTTGGTGACAATAGCTATGAAAGAAAATAAAGTGGGGAGCTCTGACCAAATGGCTCAGTTGTTTGGAGCATCAACCCATACACCAAAAGCTGTGGGTTCTATTCTCAGTCATGGCATATACCTGGGTTGTGGGTTTGATCACTAGTCAGGGCATGTATGGGAGGTGAGAGATCAATGTTTCTCTGTCATGTTGATGGTTCTCTCTTTCTTCCTCTCTAAAACCAATAAACATATCCTCAGATGAGGATTATAAATAAATGAATGAATGAATGAATGAAAGGAAAAAAGGAGGATAAAATGATATTTGTCTTGGTGGTGAGGAAGGTACTCCATTTTAAATGCAATGGCCAGGGAAAGGTCATACTGGAAAGGCGACCTTTGAGTAAAGATTTGCAGAAGGGAGGAAGGGAGCCATGCAGGTATCTGAACAAGGAGCATTCCGTGAAGCAAGAGCAGAAGTGCAGGAGCCACAAGCCAGGAGTGTTCCAAGGAGGAGGCCAGGGCGTCTTGAATGGAGTGAACAGGGGACAGAAGTAGGAGAGGAGGTCAGAGAGGTCAAGGTGCAGGGCCACACTGGTGACATAGGGATTTAGTTTGTGCTCTGAAAACGAGGGAAGCCAGTGAAAGAGTCAGAGCAGACCCACTTTAGCAGTGTCACTCTGGCTTCCGTGTTGACTGTGGACTGCAGGAAGGCAAGGGCAGAAGCCCAGAGGTTAGATAGAGGAGTTCTGCAAAATCCAGACCAAAGATGGTGGTGAACTGGCCAGGGTGGTAGCAGGTAGGCGTTTTAAAGCCACTCAACTAAACCCGCCATTTATTTGGCATCACACCATAACTACACAGAGAAGAAAATGGCTGTTCCTTGTCCCCATGCCCAACTCCAAGAGGAAAGAAATATGCTTATTGATTGAATTAACTGTAACATGAATGTAAAGCATTCATCAAAGGGTTAACTACTAGAAGGTGAGTAAATTTAAATACAATTTTCCATAGCAAACATTTAAGGAGTAACTATAATGTCCCACATCCAGTGGGTCAACATCATCATACACTCAAGGTTCAGGGTAGTGTGACAATAAACCATTGTCGCTAAAGTAGAGTCTCACAGGAAATTTCTTGCAAATAAACATTTTTACAATGACAGAAAACAGAAGACATAAATCTGACAAGAAAACATCTTCATTCTAACCTGCCCCACTGTATATATTTCTGAGTGGCTTTAAGGTAGTTGTTTATAAACAGACTCCAGACTTCTTTCCTAGCTTTAAAGGAGATGGAAAAGCTGTTTGAGAAGACAGAACACCGGAACTTATACATTCTGTTCTTTCAAGGCTCTTCTTCATTCTACAGCTGATTGAGACTTGTCTTTCTCATCAACTAACACTCATCCCAGGCTGAATCAAAGAACCTGGGGCTCCTACTTCTTAGCTAGATGCCTATGCCCCATCCAGCCTTCAGATGCTCTCCCCAAAGGGGATAATGATCATTCAACAAACTGGACTTTATCTTTGGGAATTTTAACTAGGGAAGTCCGAAGGATTTGAAGAGTTGGCAACTGCGGAAGTAGAGGAGAGGGAAAGGTCGGTGGGACACATTACTGGGCAGGGGCAGCAGTGGGCACACCCACAGTGAGTCCTGACCAGCCCGGAGGCCCGTCCCTCTGAGGCCGCCCCACTTCCATCTCTGTTTCCAGAGTCCTCTCCCATTAGCTGCCTTAGGAACCCTTGCCTGAGGCGCTCTGAATGAGTCTGGCTCCTTGCAACTAAAAATGCCTCCACAAGGCTGAGACAAAGACACAGTACTCACTGAAACCCATTTCTAGCTTATGGTAAAATATTTTAAGGGGAAAAAAAAATATTTTAAGGGGAAAAAAGGCCTTACCTTTAAAATTTAACCTCGCTAGCCAATGAACTAACTACATGTTAGGTATGAATTTTCCAGGAGTGTTGTGGGCTTGCTCTCAGACACCAGTTCTTATTTCTACAGTGCCTGTCTCAATGTGTGGCTGGAAAAAAAATGTCTTTGGCCACCATGGAACAGAAAAAAAAATTTTTTGTTCTCATCAGCACTGTAAGCAATTTAACTACACTCTATAAATTACTTTTCATGAACCACATGGCCTTCTGAGTAAAACTGTTTACTGATAGCCCTTTCTGAAACGTGATAAATAATAAGGTTATTAGCTACTATTTACCAGTGCTTAGTATGTGTCAGGTTCTGTGCTAAGAGCTTTATATATACATTATTGTAATTCTCACAACAAACTTGGAGGCTGTTCTTACTTTTATGGAGGACAGATCTGAGCTTAGAGAAGTTTCATGGGATGCTTGAATCACCCAGCTAGTAACAGCCGGGCTTTGAACCTAGATGTGCCTGTGGGCCGCGTCCCTTCTCCCACCAACATCAAAAGTCTAGAGGAGCATTGATGATGGCTATGTGGGAAGGCGGAGTCAAGGTTAGAGAAACATGAGTGAGCAATTATCTGGAGTGGTGACTCTCTGGGTACAGAGCTTCTGAGAAGCTGAGATACCACTTCTCTTTGCTGCCAGCCAATGTTCAGTCTCAAGATGCCCGAAACTCCATGATGAACAGGTGGGCAGGCAGGAAGTTAAGGGCACAAGGCACCAACCTGGTTAGGGCCCGGAGGGCTCTTCAGATCATACTATTCACATTTCCCAGAAGTTTATTAAGATTCATCCATGTGACTGTGCTGTAGTCTGAGAGGTTAGTTTCTCCTCTGATGCAGAATCTTTCAGAATGCTAACACCTACACACCGACCTCACTTCTCCAAACGTTCCATTGTGTCCATCTAAATGCCTCTCACCTCTCAGCCATTTACATGAGAAAGCCCACACAGAATATCATAAAATACAGCTAAAGGTATTTATTCCTCAGGGAAACCATCTTACATGATTATGCTTTTATGAAAATAGCAAATGACACAAAAGGTTTCTTGACTCTGGGTGGCTAATTAGTAACCTGGACTCTTAGTTCTCAGCTATCATTCCAAGATGCTAAATTATTCATGGATAGCTTCCCCAGATTCAAAGGCAGAGGGCCAGCCCAAGATGACTTCCCAGGAAAGCCTGCACTTGTTCACTATGCATTTGGTGTCATTAACTGAGAAAGTGGGATTGTACATTTGCTCAGGAAAGCTGTTTTGTGAGGCAGAAGTTCAGTAACTAATACAAAACAGAGCACCCGCTAACGGCTCTGTCACCCGCCACCCCCCCACAGCGGCCCCCCTTCAAACGCACAGGACAGGCTGTTCGTGCCAGGAGCAAACTGAGTGCTGGGAGAACAAAGTGAAAAGTAAATAACCTATAGTTTATGCATCTTCACAAATAGAAATGAAGCGCCTGAGATGCAGGGAATGAAAGGAGCCCGTGTTTGTGTTACAAGACAGAAGGGCACACCTGGGGAAAGTCCGTCTTTCCCCAGGTGTGCAGAACCAGCCCTGTCGCCACGGGACGTTTCCTCCCACCCCAGCTCCTTCCCGCTGAGCATTGGAGTTAGCAAAAGAGAGCTGAGCTTTTCAGAAAAGGTTGCTGTGTCCTTGGGGTTTAATAGTCTTCCTGAATATTTTCTCACTACACCAGCCATGTCCATGGCCTCTGTGCCATTTCCACCCTAGTGGGTTTACTGCTATTCCGATCTGACACTAAAATCCATGGGTTTAAGGTCAAAGTCCTCTACAAGCCTGTCCGGTGCCCATCACAAGTTCCAGGAGCCCCCAGGCCACCACACTTCTGACTGACTGGGCTACAAATTTGACGGTTGTCATGACCCCACTCCACCCCAGCTTTGACAATTTACTAGAATATTTCTTAGAACTCAGGGGAGCAATATGCTTGCAACTGGTATGATTATAATGGATGTGCACCGGGCCAGTCCTGGAGGGGTCCTGGATGCTGAGCCTCCATGCCCCCGCCCCATGGAGTCAAGACCCACTACCCATATCAATGTGTTCACCAGCTGGGAAGCTCCACCCAGCCTTGGTGTCCAGAGCTTTTATTGGGACTTTCATCAGTTTTCATTATGTAGACATGATTAATTAAGTCATTGGGTATATGATTGAAATGCAATCTCCAGCCCTCTTTCCTTCCCTGGAGGCTATGCTGGCCCCAAGTTCAAACTCTCTAATCTTGGGGTTGGTCTTTCTGGTGACTGTTCTGTACCTTGAAGCCACAAAGAGTCTCACCAAGAATCACCTCAATTAGCATAATAAGATATTCCTCTCACTTAGGAAATCCCAAAGCCCTCCTGGCCTTGGCAGGTGCCTTCCCTCCCCTTCTCTGAAGGAGCCCTTTTCTCCCTCCTGGCCTGGCTGATAACTCTAACCCCTCTCTAACGGTGATAAAGGAAATGAAATCACAAAGCATCTGCCAGAGAAAGATCAAAACCTGCCCTTCTTGTTCGAGGGAAAGCTCACTTGCCTGTACACAGTTCACACACAAAAATTTAAGGGAGGAAGGCTGTCTCTTCCCCAGTCTATCCTGGGCCCTCACTTTCTTGTAGAAACTGGGATAATGGGTCAGTTCACAATGGCAAAACAAAAAAACAAACCAACAACCAACCAAAGACAGTGAATTGCTCTACTTTAAAAGGCCTACACTAGAGAAGGTAGGGAAGAGGAATCAGGAAAACCAGGAGCCTAAATTTGAGGGATATTATTAGGGGTACTTTATGTAGAGAAGTAGAGGAAGAAAGGAACAGAGAAGAGAGTTTTAAAAACTTTTTCTAAGAAATAATGTAACATAGTTGTTAAGAGACAGAATACTTAGGTTTACATCTAATCTCCATTACTTATTAGCTGCATGACCTTGGGCAGTGATTTAATCTCCTTCTAGCTCAGTGTCCTTATCTATAAAGCTGGGTATGAGTAGACCCTACCCCTTGAAAGGGGCTATACCTCACACGTGGTAAATGTGACTCATGTTCTGTGGGAAACCCCTCTTTGGCATTTTGTCAAGAAATTGAACTAAAATTTTCATTTTAAATGATTTTTGGAAGCCAGACTGACATTCCTGCAAATGTGACATCATGATAAGACAGAGTTATGATGCGAACCTTCAAACTGCATCTCAAAGTTGACCTGGGCAGGACCCACCATTACAGAATCTAACCCCTCCCCCAGTGTCATGGCAACACTCAGCTCACAGGAAATCTCTCCATTTGCTGGGTGATCCCCAATGGAACATAAACTCCATGAAGGCAAGAATCATGTGTTCATTATTCATCATTGCATTTCCAGTGGACAGCAGGGTGCCTAGAACTTGGTCGGTGCTCAATATACATTTCTGAATGAATGAGCAAGTGAATAGATGATGGCAAGAATGAAGGAAGGAGTAAGCCAAAGGCAGGGCAGGAGCTAGAAGCACTGGTAGGTGCTATTCCCCAAGAGCAAAAGTGATCTTGTGGCTAACATGGTAGAATACCATGCGCACTGGACCTGAAGTGAGAAAAGAGTGGTTTGTATCGAATTGTGCCAAGGTTTTGTGGGCAAAATTTTCACTTACATTCTCTGAGACTGTTTTCTCATTTGTCAACTCATTAAAAAGGAGATGATGATACTGACCTTTGGGGTGGTTGAGGGGATTAAGTAATACACAGGAAAGGCCCCAATTCTGCACAGTTAATACATGTCTGTCCACTGTGGAGCAGGCTCTGACACACGGCATGTTGCCTCCTGGTCTCATGTTGAAGTCAGTCCAGGAACTAGGTTCAGGGACATAATAAACCGTGGTGCCACCAGCAGTGCCACTCTCCTTATTTGGGACTTTTTCTTGACCCCTCAGGAATTGGTGAACCTAATAATGGGTAAAAGACCTTCAGACTAGAAAGTTATTTTTTAAATATTATCTTCCCATGTCTTAAGATAAAAATAAAGTGGTATAGGAAAAAAGCAAGACAATTTTATCATAGCTAAAGACCAAACCCTTAAAAGAGTAACAGAAAAATGCATGGTAATTATAAGTCAAATACAAAAATTTTAATTTGTGTAAGAAAGATTCTACAACTTGATTATGACAGTAACTGGTGAAGACAAAAAATGAGCCCTCTGGTAAATTTCAGAGATAAAATTTAACAAATGACATATGGCTATCGCTAATTTGCAAGGCACTCATCACAGTTACTGAATTGAGGGACCTTATCATTGACTGGCAGGCAGTATAGTCAGTACAAAAGCCTGGAATGATGAATTTGATATGGTTCTAGCTGACAGTGTAAGTGATAACACACTCAAGTAATTATATCACTGGACTTTAGCCCGTGCGATGGAATCATGGAAATGTTATGAAGTCATTGTATTCTCAGTGACTCCTGCATTTGTTGGTTTTTTTTTTCCAAATTCAGAAAGATAGACCATCATTTTCCCTTTTCCAAAGTTATCCTACCCTGAATCCCTTTTCTCATCAATATTTACCCAGAATATGAAACCTCATACTTGTTCAACAGGGTTCGGAATTGCCATACTCTCAATTTTTCCTTACTGCTACCTCCAAAGCAACTGACATGATCAGCCACTATGGGTTAGTCGCAGCCAAGTTAGTGCTTTGGATGTTCCTGCACAGACTATCAAAATTCAGTCTCTAACCACCATTGACGAGGAATGCTGATTGACAGCCTAGGAGATAGACTTTGGCAAATTTTAAATATATATTCAATTATTATATTATGAGACTAAAATCGATCCATGTTTCTTAATATTGTGAATTAATTTTCAGGTGTCCAGCCTCCCTTGCACAGGCTTTCAGATTCCTTCAAAAGGGGTAATGCTATTCTAGGCAGTCGGGGTTACCTTTGTAGAGGAGTAAATCACCTTTCCCTCTCCCCATTTTACGGGTCCTGCCCCAGTTTGCCTCAGTCCGGCCGTCTGTTCTACTCCAAGGAAGGCTGCAGAAGGAGAGGACATGACCAGAACATCTCCTTCAGATTTTCAGGGTACTGCACGGTTGTAATGCTGGAACAAAGAATGTGTGTGTTGCACCATCGCAGCATGAGCTGCCCGAGAAGAAGCAGGAGCTCTGCGCTCCTCCCAGGGTGCAGCTGGGCTTTGTGTGGCATTCGCCCTGGATGCCTAGCTCTGGGGACCTGGAGCTGCAACTCCAAGGTAGAGGTCGTAAATACAAGTTACCACTTTCAGGGCCCTATGTATGTGCGGGGCTCTTTGCTAGGCAATTCACATATTTGTCATGTTTACTAGTGCCAGCAACCCTGTGAGGGAGGTACTACTAATAAGTTGACAAATAAGTTTTGTTAGAAAGAGTCCAAGTGATTTGCCTAAGGCATCGCAGGCTCTCTAAGGCTCCAAGTTCTCCCCTTAATCACTAGACCGTACTGAGGTCCCATTTAACACTGAGTATAAAAGTGAAGCAAATCCCCACATGCTACGTCATTTGTTCTCTCAACATGTGTTCAACACATGCTCTGCGTCCCTCTCCTGCGTACAGAATCCCATCTTCTCCCCTCTAAAGGATGCCACTCCAGCGATTCTCTGAACAAACAAGTATGCTATTATTGCGTCTATCTTAAAACAATTATTTTTTGACTCCTCATTTTCCTCAACCTCCCACGCCATTCTTCTGTTCCTCCCTAGAGCAAATGAATCATGTATTCTCACTAACATCCATTAATCCAAGTGGTTTGCTATTCCTTCTGTATTCTCTACTGGATTCTGAGGTTTAAATTATGGAGACACCTTCGACACCTTTTACCTCAGGCTATTTCTTTGCATGGATTGAGCATTTGGTTGTAAATTTCATTTCAAATGTGGCAGGTTTTTTAATATATTAAAAAATATTTAATATATTGGAATTTAATAGTAAAAAGGCATGAATTCAGCCTTGGAAGGGACAGTAGAATTCTGTCAATTTCTCGGCCACCCTCTGCCATTTTGCCAACCTTGCATGACACCAGAGTCAGCAGTGTGGAGTGATTGGCAGGAAGCTACTCCACAATGGAGAGGGAGCACCTCAGGGAAGTTTCCTCCTAGTGATGTCTGCCAAGTGCTCGTTTTCTACAAATAGAGCCTATTTGATGCAATACTTTGCTATAAAGTTTACATATAAATTTTCTGTAAATAAAATTATGTTTCACACTTAGTTGAGGAGCCAGCTGGGTAAAAAAAATAAAACAGATGAAACAGAATGAGCAAAAAGAACATAGAGGCGCAAAAGAGCATTATGTGAATTATTGTGGATCCCTTTGTAATCCAGAAGATGTTTTTGTGATGAAAGCATTTATCTTTGATGCAGCTCCAAGTGTTCACATCACGTGCGCTTTACCAAGAACACCTGCGTAGGCAGGATGGCATTATTTGTTAGTACATGTTTTTATAGATGTTCTTTCTGTACTACATGAGTCATTTGAAATTCCATAGTGAGCATATATTTGGGAGTTTCTCTTTCAAATGAGTTTTAAAAGCAGTTTTAAATGACTCAGGAAATACAGTACATAGAAAGCAATATCATAAAGTAATTCTAATATGGTTATTTACATAAACTGAGGTCCCAGTTGTTTGTACAGTGTTCTCAGAAAAGAGGTTGGAGACTATGGACTAAGAACAAACTCTCTAAAAGAAACAGTATAAAGTTTTGACATAAATATAAATTGTGGGAAGAAAGAAAGAATGATAATGAAAGGAAGAGAGGGAGTGGTGAGATAAGAGGAGAGAGGGAAGGGGGAAATGAAGGAAGGAAGGAGAGAAAGCTAAAGGAAGGTAGGCAGGCTTTTTCCTAGAATAATTCCTTTGTCATCATTGACTACAGTGTGGCCATATCTTATTTAAAAAGACATATCTGAGACCAAATTGCTTTTAAAAAGTAGCTGCTTTTTAAACAATTGATAAGTTTTAAATCCTTTTTTAAAAGATTTTGTTTATTTATTTATTAGAGGGGAAGGGAAGGAGAAAGGGAGAGAAACATCAATGTGTGGTTGCCTCTTGCAGGCCCCCAGCTGGGGCCCTGACCCACAACCCAGGCATGTGCCTTAGACTGGGAATCAAACCAGTGACCCTTTCGTTCACAGGCTGGTACTCAATCCACTGAGCTACACCAGCCAGGTTAAATGCTATCCTTAACTTTGGATATGAAGAAGCTGCATTTGGCTAATGACATACAGGTTTTAAAAATCCTTGCAAAATAGACTGTTGAGATGCATTTTCAAAATTCCTACAAATCAATAGGAAAAAGACAATCCAATTAAAAATGGGCAAAGAGCTTAAAAGCCACTTCACGAAAGTAGATATTAAATAGCCAATACATAACTGTGCTTAACTCATTACTTATGAGGAAATTGCAAATTAAAACCATCACAAAATACCAAAACACACCCACCAGATGAAAAAGAATTAGAACACTGCCATGCACCAGCTGGAACTGGGGTGGGGCTATAACTTGGTTTAACCACTTTTGAAAATTATTTGGCATTCTCTACTAAAGCTAAACATATGTATATCCTGTGGCCCATCAATTCCACTCTTCTCTGTATACCCAACAAAATGCATAGGTATAGGTACCAAAAGACATGTTCATAGAAGCATAATCTACTGTAGTCAAAATTAGAAGCAACCAAAATGTCCATCAGCAGAAGAGATAAATAAATCATCAATATTCATAAATACATCATAGTATATATTAAACAGTGGAATAGTAAGCAATCAGCGCAAATGAATTACTGCTACATAAAAGAGCACGGATGTATTTCAGAAACAAACGGCTAAGCAACAGAAGCAAGACAAAGAAAAGAGTAAATATGTACGATTCCATTCATATAAAGTTCAAAAACAGAAAAAAAGTCTACAGTGAAAAAAGTCAGGGCAGTGATCTTTGAGGAGGATAGTATAAACGAATGAGAGGGGGTACAAGGGGGCTTTTGGGGTGCTGGTAATTATCCAATTTTTGATCTGGATACTGCTTATATTGGTCTGTTTCTGTTGTAAAAGTTCATCAATCAAGCTGTGTAGTTATGACCTAAACAGTTTTCTGAATGCATGCTTCAATTAAAAAGTTAATTTACAGCCCTGGCTGGTGTGGTTCAGCAGATTGAACACCAGCCTGCAAACCAAAAGGTCTCCAGTTCAATTCCCTGTCAGGGCACATGCCTGGGTTGTCGGCCAGGTCTCCAGTTGGGGGCATGCAAGAGGCAACCAACTGATGTTTCTCTCACACATCGTTTCTCTCCCTCACTTTCTCCCTTCCTTCCCCTCTTTCTGAAAATAAATAATAAAATCTTTTTTAAAAAGTTAATTTACAAATGGCTAGCAAGGGCGAGAGACAACTACATGTGGTCAGGGTCACTGTTATCTTCCACAACTGTGGCATAGACATGGTCCACCTCCATCTCGACTCCTCTTCCCTGGGCCCCTCCTCATGGGAGAAGGATGCTCCCTGCCCCGTTAGATGGCAGCTTTGGCCATGCTCAGAGCTCTGCTCTTACAGCTTGTCCTTTAACAAAGAAACCCCACCCTGCCACACTGGACTCAGTTTTCGCATCTGTAAATCAGGATTAATACCCCAAAGGTTTGTTTTGAGAATTAGGTGACTGATTTCCAGTCAGCACATAGAGCAATGCCTGGCTTAGAGTGAGCACTCAATAAATGCAAGTTGGTGTTGCTGTTGGAGCAGTGGGCAGGGTCCAGATCATGCAGGGCCATTCAGACCTTGGTAAGAGTCTGGTTGAATTCAGAGTATATGGCAAGAACGGTGGGAGTAAGTGCAGAGTAAGAGGCCTACACAAGGAAGGAAGCAAAGGTGATGACCATTAACTGTGCCTTCTCATACTTAGGTCTCAGGAAATAGGGAGGAACATGGGTGCTTTGGTAGGAAAGCTCTTTGAAAGGCCTTTCACTAATGCCATCTGTTGGCACCAAACCCTTGGCCAAGTCAGGATAGTATATACGTTCAGCCCCCTAGGGTGCTGCCAGTCATCCCCCAAGCCTCCCCCACTCTTGTCCTCTCTCGGATTTGACCTTTTTTTTCTAATCGTGCCTTTAGTTTAGAAAAAAAAAAAAAATCCCCTGAAGGAATGATGGTATGGTGAGCAGGGAAGAAGCAAGGAGAGGCCCTGGGTGCCAAGATGGAGAGAAGGTCATTGACAATATAAGTAGAAAGATGTTCGAGATAATTAAGACTTTCTTCACACATGCAAATCTTGCCTTGCAAGGAAGTTACTGGCATAGTCCATAGTATACATAAATAGCATAGTGCTGAGAACTCAAAATATGCTTAATAAATACTTGAGAATCAAATCTCCACACAGATCTAATAATTATTTTTAAAATTTTTGTATTGATTTTTTTTGAGAGAGAGAGACAGAGAAACATCTATTTGTTGATCTACTTATGTAAGCATTCATTGGTTGCTTCTTGTATGTGCCCTGACCAAGGATAGAACCTACAACCTTGGTATAGTGGAACGATGCTCTAACCAACTAAGCTACTTGGCCAGGGCAGATCTAGCAATTCTCAAATATGTAAATGTAGATTTGCCAGATCTTATAATGGGAGACACAGTGAATGTAGGACCCACCCATCTTGGAAGAACATAAATCTATTTCAGGCTTAGGTTTCCAAAACAAGATTGCACATTTATTTATTTATTTATTTATCAAGAGTAAAATATCTTGTTTTTCAAATGGCTAATTGTTTATGCAGTAAACATTTGAAATTTTTGGAAACTGGAGGACTAGGGAGCGTTCTACACACTGAGTCAGCCTGAGCCAACCACTGAGATCTTTCACACATCTCATTTTGTCACCATGATATCTCAGTAAGCACGGTTCTCACAGGAGCCCATTGTGCATTCTCAGGAGATTTGTGTCGGTTCTGTTGGCAATTTGAATCTGCTGTGACGGGAGTATTTACACCGCAGAAAATGGCGAATGCCACCCATCAGCCTCACCTCCACAGAGCCAGTATACACGTTCCCCAGAACCCCACTGCATGGGTTATTGTCCTCATCTTGCAAACTGGGAGACTTGGGCTCAGACAAGGGGCATGTCTTCTCAGAACTTTCCATCTCCTTCTGCAGAGTCAGGTTGTGGGGCTTGTTCTCCAACCTCAGAGCCCATGCGTTATCCCTGCAGTCCTGCTGTATAATTTGAAATCATCACTAATAACCCATATCATTAGAGGATAATTTGAGTTTAATTGAAAAGCCTAACTTGAAATTTAAACAATCATTTTCTTACTATGTTATCCTACTATTTTATTATTTAAAAAGTTATAAGGACCCTTCAAAAGGCACAGCAGAGGGAAACTTGCTTAATTATGTTTTCATTAATTTTGCTACACAGGTCTGTTGCCAATGACTGCATAATTTGGTCCCAGCAGCAAAATCACCTGGAATGCTCAGGAAAAAATGGCTTCAGTCTAATCAGAACAAAGCAGTTCACTGGCAAAAATCATATTTTTTTATTCCACATCAGAAGACCAGTAACCTCAGAGTCATGATTGATTGCCATGTGGACACCTGTGGAAGGCAAAGCTGTGAAGTCAGTGACACCAAACACTGGTTTTCAGGAACTGAAGTGAAATCCTAGGACAGTGAGTGATTCTTCAACATTTTCAATGTCTGGGAATCATCCTAGACCAATGTAATCAGCATCTCTGGAGATGGGACCTGGTCATTGTTTTTCTGTTTTTTTTTTTAACAATCACTCAGATGATTGTTCATCCAAGACCAATTCCCATCTAAAAATGAATTGTTGCCCTGGCCAGTGTGGCTCAGTTGGTTGGAGCATCGTCCCACAACCAAAAAATTGAGGATTTGGTTCCTGGTCTGGGTACGTAAGGGAGGCAACCAATTGATCATTCTCTCTTTACATAGATGTTTATCTTTCTCCTTTCTTCTCTCTCTAAAAGTAATGAAAAGATGTCCTTGGGTGAGATAAACAAAAAATGAAATTGTTTTCTTCCTCTTTCACATTGTCATACACTTGGATCTGCCTCCTTATCAGCTTGAGTATAAACTCTCCAGCCGGCCCCACCTTGAATTCCACGTACCTTCTAACTGCACAGTCTATGCCCTGCCCGCAGACTTCCAAGGAGCTCAGAACTGGACAGAAGAGTCTCTGCCTACCTTCCTTCCACTTCTAGAAGAAGCAGATTGCAATGCTTGCTATTGATTAAGATCTTACTGATTAAGATGCATAAAAAATTAAGATCTCATTTGTTATCCCTTCCTTAAGATGAATTACTTACCTTTACACTCCCCATTCACTCCCTCATTCATTCATTTCTTCATTCCATCCAGCAGTTAAAGAGAACATATTTTGAGTCAGATCGTTTCCAATCCTGCATCTCTTTCTGCCTCTCCCTTTATTAAGTGTGTGACTATAGACAGGCAATTGACTTTCCAAGCATCAGGATTCTTTCCTGATGTGTAATATATGTGAGTAATAATGCCTAACTTGTACTAGGTTTACAAAAACTAAGATGTTAAATACAAAGTACCTAGCATAGTGTCTGGCCCACGACATACACTCATTCATAAAGTGACAATGTCATCAATTGATTTTTTTAAACAAATGTTTTGGGCACCACGTATGTGTATAGTATTATATGATGGAATACAAAAAAAAAAAAACAACAAAGATTTATATGTTAAGGACCTGCCTTCAAAAAGTCTAGACTCTAATAAGACATGATGAACCCATGTATTACAGTAACATAGGAAGTACGCACTTCCATAAAAGAGGCATAGAGACAAGGAGAGAGATTATGGCTTTTAATAGGGAATGGGATGAAGAAGTAAGTATGTCACTTAAGTTTTGAATCTACAGATTACAAGCTCCCAGAGATAAAGTTGAACCCAACAAGTATTTATCGAACATGACCTTTCCAACCTTCTGCCTGCATCCACCATGACCTCTGCACTTTAGGAGAGCCTCTCCTCATTGTCCCTTTTCATAGGATCCATTCCCACCTCCAGGTCTTGCCTCATGACAGTTTTTAATGTGAAAAATTCACCTATCTTTCCAGACATAAAATCCATATTATGCTTTAAGACCCACCCAACCTCTTCCTTGAAGTGTTCCCAGACAGATACTGGACCTAAAATAGCTTCTATTCAATTGTAGTGTTCCTCAAAATGAATTACCTGGAGCATTTTTTAAAAATGAATATTCTCAAGCCTTAAAACCAAATCTCCTGAGTGAATCTCTGGTAGTTGGAGCCTAGGAATCTGCATTTTATATCCATGGTAGATGATTCCTGTGCACACTAATGTTTAAGAACCATCTACCAGTCTTTTTAAGACTGGTTTGTGTTGCTGCCTCAACAAGGATGCAAATTTTTCAACATCAAGAGAGCAGGTCTTTTGCAGCCTTCAGCCCCATCACAGTTTATTTCCATCACCAGCACCCGTCAGTGTGCTGAGTCTGCAGTAGTAGTAGGGCAGACACGCCCTCCAACCTGTGTGTGCACCCTTATGTATTAGGTTGCCCAGAGGCAATTGTAGGAGCCTAGGGACCTCACTTGGGGACCACAGTTGACTGTAAAATTTCTCCAGTTTCAAAGAAAAAATGATTTACTGGATGAAAACGTCATCTTATTTGTCAAATATAATTAAATAAAATTTTAGAATGATGGCATTATTCTTTGCTTTTAATAACTCACTGGGGTGAATTTTTGAGAGAAATGAAGGCAAGATTTGTTTAAACAAGTATGTAGATCTTGTAATGTCTCAGAGCTTTTATCTCTCGGGTTTATTGCTACCATAGTGTTTTGACCACTAGCTTCCTTAACCTGTGGGGGCGAGGGGTTCCTTCAAGAAGGACTTTCTTTAAACAATTTTTTAATGTACCTGTTTCTCCTTCAGTAACAGATAGCTATAGGCCTAATGTTCTTTAACCCAACCTTAACTAAAAAATACAAGTGTTCAACAAGGGGCCCCAGTGGGGACTCTTAGGAGAATGAGAAACTTGACACTGTGCTTTGAGAAGGCATGGCAGGCAGGTGTTGCATCTTGTTAGGTAAGAAAATGGTTAGAAACATGTACATACCAATTGCTATGAACATTTAGTAAAATTTGAATTTCCATCTTAACCTATTTTCTAAAAAAAAGGAAGTGTACCTCTGCAATATTGAAAGTTTGTTTTAATATTTCCAAAGATTGTCAACTTGTAACTTTGAAGCTAAGAACATTTATCATAGGAAAATTGGTTAAAATATTACTGTACCAGAAGTATGTTCACTTAAAATATAACTTACCAAGTTTATCAAGATTACCCATTAACCAAGACATTAGAGATATAGCTCCGATAACCATACTAAAAGAGGTAAGCTTCCCTTAAAATCAGGAACAAAGCTAAGGTATTCTTGTTTCTACACACAAAAAAAGTTTATTTAAAACCAGTTTGGATAAACTCAGTTTTACATTTCAAACCTGGCTAGAAGAAATTTATTTTTATGTACTCCCAACCAGGATGGGTAGAATGTTAGAAAAACAAAAAATAAAATCAATGTAGGCTTTTGCTTCTGGCAAGAGGTAGACTAGAAATCACTAAGCATTCTGCTTGCAAAAACCAAATATGTAAGAAAACAATAAATATTCTTTTAAACCAATAGAACTTGGAAGGTATTTGTTTTGATCTCCTGAAGACAGGAACTGAGGAGGACAAACCATGTTGACCCCTTGGAGCACAGGGCCTACGAGGAGTAGCGGGGATGGTAGCATTTGACCTGGGCTTGAAAGATGGAACAGTATGTGCAAAAGATGATAAAGAAAGCAACTTGTGAATATCAGAATTGTATCTGTGGATCCTATTTCATTAATGCAGTTCTTTTCCAGCCTGTTACAAATGAAGTGTGGTTCCAACCTCTCCCTGCATTTTCCTGTCATTGCAACTCAGGAAATTATCAATGGGCCTTGCAGGGTATTGCAGGCTGAGGAGGAAACAGGCTGAATTGTGGTCATCCATCCAATGAGTGTTTTTGCTTTTAAACATCTTCATCATCCTCAGTATCCACAAAGGATCAGAAATTACAGTGGTCTCAGACTTCTCAATTAGCAAGAAAAAGAAATAACAATAGAACAGAGCCTACAAAATTCTGAAGGAATTACATTACGGGACAAGCTTACTGTCTACATTATAGATTTCCGAATCTTTGTAATCTCTTATGAGGACTATGTAATATAATATGTTAGTGTTTGGTAGTGGAGAGGGGTAAAACAAAGATTGAGAAAAAAATCCTTGTATGTCTTTCCCCCAATTCATTGTTAATGTGTCAGAAAATACTCCTTTTCTAAGTATATTTCAGCAGTTTATACTTCTGCTTTCAAAAAAGTATACTTTGACTTGTTGCATCTTCCTTTTTTTAAAAAATTTATTGTGACACAGCTGGCATTATAACAGTGTGTAAGTTTAGGATGTACAAGGTGTTCATTTGATACATTTATATATTGGTTATGGCTACAACTGTGGCCTCAGTGAACACCTCTGTCACATCACATAATTACCACTTTTTTGTGGTGGAAAAACTAAATCTAGTCTCTTAGCAAGTTTATAATATTTGAAGTGTATAGTATTGAATACTTAACACTGATCAGACAGTATTGTTAACTATGATCACTAGGCTGTGTATTAGGTCCCCTGTGTATTATTTTTCTATGGGTTTTAAGTTTGTACACTTAACAGCTTCTCCCAAGTTTCCCCAGCCCCCTGATAATCACAATTCTACTCTGTTTTTACCAGTTCGGCTTTTTTCGGTTCCACGTATAAGTGATGTCATCTAGTATTTGTCCTTCTCTGACTTATCTCACTTAGGATAATGCCCTCAAGATCCAACCATGTGCCACAAATGGCAAGGTTTCTTTCTCATGGCTGAGTAATGTTCGCGCGTGCGTGCGTGTGTGTGTGTGTGTGTGTGTGTGTGTGGTCGGTCTCCACCTCTTCTTTATCCTGCAACAGACACTGAGGTTATTTCCATATCTTGGCTGTTGTGACAATGCGGCAGTGAACGTGGGAGTGCAGATGTCTCTTCGATACACTGTTTTCTTCCTTTCGGATATTTATGCAGAACTGGAATTGCTGGACTATAGGATAGTCCTATTTTTAAGTTTTTTGATGAACCTCCATACTGTTTCCATGCTGTACTGATTTACAATCCCCCCAACACAGTACGGTATTTCCTCTTCTCCATGTCCTCCTGACGCCTTGTCGTCTCTTGTCTTTAGATGACAGCCCCTCCAACAGCTCAAGGGGACATCTCATTGTGGTTTTGCTTTGCATTTCCCTGATGATTCAGTGTTGAGCATCTTTTCATGCACCTGTTGGCTATATGGATGTTTTCTCTGAAAAATGATTGTTTAGTTTCTCTGCCAATTTCTTAATAGGATTGTTTTGTTTTTATTGAGTTGTATGAGTTCTTCATATATTTTGGACATTAATACTTGATCTGCTATATGGCTGGCAAATATTCTTTCCCATTCTCTATGTTGCCTTTACATTTTTTTAATGTTTGCTGTGCAGAAGCTTTTTAGTTTGATGTAGCCCCGCTTATGCTGGTGCTTTTGCAGTTAGCTGCTTCATCATTTGCTGTAACAATCCATCCTTGTTACATCATTTCATAAACTGTACTTGTTCTGATGACTCACTTCTTCTGGTATTGATATAACTGCTCTTGTGTGGGAAGCCCATGGTTAAGCTCGAGGCTTCCAGATGCCGTTATGAAGCCTCTCCTGCGGCATATCAATACGGGAACTCTAAGACTTTTCATCTTTCCAGGTGATTCATTCCATTTTTTAAATGTATGGCCTGAAGACATATTTCTCTCTTATTTATACTCCAGGAAGTTGGGGATAGGGTTGTAGAGGAAAATACCTCTGTTGTTAAATTATTCTCTTTTCAACCTCACTTTTAGGAGGAGGAAAATGAGTCTGAAGGTGTTTATTTGCTTAAGAAAGTTCAAGATCTGTTTTACTTTATTATTTCTTGGGGCACAGAATTGTCAGAAGACATATGATGGAAGGTGGAAATTTCGACTGGAGAGTCAAGGAAATATGCTTCCTCCCCACTGGCCCCTTGTGAGAAGGCTTCCATGGAGGTTGCTCGTTGTCTCACCTCTTTCCTGACAACCTAGCTCTTCCTAATGCAATGTTTGGGCAATTGGCAATCAGACATAAGGCCTATTGATTTCTGTCAAGCTGTATCAGTGGAAAGACAAATTGTCCTTATGACTCTATTATTCACAATGGTTTTTTTTTTTTTTTTTAATCAAACTAGAATCTAGTGGTTCGAGGCATGAGTTTTGACAGAAACTTCCTTCACTCAAATCCTCTTTCCATCCTTTAGCAATTGTGTAACTTGGGGCAAGTTACTTAACCTCTAAAAACTTCAGTCCTCCATTTACACAGAAAGACTACAGTCATTCCTATCTGGGCATGAGCATGAACAGCAAATGAATAGTGTGCTGTGTTTGCGCAGCACCAGCCATGCGGGAACCTCCTAACAAGTAGTAGCAGTTGATACTGCTGTTATCAGTATTGCTACTAACATCATGATACTCCTGTTTTCTGATCTTAACATGTGCTGTAGCGGGAGTTCGTTTAATTGCTCTCTCCTTGGAAATGTGGGCATGTAGATTTTCCTCTGCCAGCCTTCCTGGGTTAGGTTTATTGAAATCCATTTTGATTGTTGAGAACATAAAGTTCTTGCTGTCTGACCTGTATTAGCTCAATCCCATTACCAGCTCCCTGCAGCGCCCAGCACTCAGCACTTGTTAATTAACCCACCAAGCACTGAGATGCCAGCCAGCCCACCCGGGGCTCGGCCTTCCTGGCACCCATAGTCTGCTGCACCTTTGAGCGGATGGCTTAGGTTATGCTTCTGGCTCCTGAGACAGAGGGAGGCAGCCTTTTGTTTTTGCTAAAACAAAGTGAGGATTAAAAATGAACTCTGAACTTACACAAATCCCAAACAAGCACATTGGAAAGTTGATGTTCTAATAGTTGATGTTTTCCACCTTCTTCCTTAAGAGGAAAATCAGATTTAGTTATTGACAAAAGATGAACATAAAACAGTTTAAATACTAACAGCAAGCACTAATGTTTGTGAAGAGAGGGAGGCATGAGAAATACATAAGCCTGAGAAAAGTTATAGCAAAAATTACAGGGGTAGGAACTTTGCAATATAATAATACTTTTGGTATTTGTGTCAATTAACTCTTTTTTTAAAAAATGCTTATATACATATAGATGATGCAGATTTGCACACTGATCCAAAAAATATGGAGAATATATATTTCCTCACCTGAGGACATGTTCATTGCTTTGAGAGAGAGAGAGAGAGAGAGAGAGAGAGAGAGAAAGAAACACCAATCAGTTGCCTCCCTCACACACCCCAACCAGGGATCAAACCCACAACCTAGGTATGTGCCCTGAACGGGAATCAAACCCACGACTTTTTGGTGTATAGGATGACACTCCACCCAGCCAGGGCAAATGTGCACATCTAATCAGAGTTTATTGGAGTGGGCAGTAGCCCTGTCTGTAGTTTGCAGAGTCCAGGGTAAATGCCTCCACCACATAGTAAGACAAGCACTTCGTAGGAGTCCTTGCAGGAAATGAAAAGAGGATAGCCTTTGGCGTCAGGGCTGGTTCTGAATTGTGACTCTTTGCCTTATTATCTTGGTGACTTCGGGAGTATTTATACTTCTTTTCTGTAAAATATCCCAGTTATGTCCTGACCAGTGTGGCTCACTTAGTGGGGCATCGTCCCACGAAGTGAAAGGTTGCCAGTTCAATTCCTGGTCAGGGTACATGCCTGAAGTTTTGGAGTTGGCCCCCAGGTGGGGCACCTATGAGAGGCAATGGATCCATCAACGTTTATCTCCCCTCCCATTCCCTTCTCTCTGAAAATAAGTAAATAAAATCTTTAAAAATAAATGAATAAAAAGTAAAAAATAAATCAAATAAAAAATCTCAGTTATTTCATCTATAAAATATCCTAACAGCTAGTTTAAAATGTTGCTGCAACCATTGGAAATAATGCTTGTAAATGACCTGGAATATTTTAAGATACTGAAATGGTAGCTACTACAACCAAAGAGCAGCTTCATGTCAGTATAGATCTGTGTGTGGTAAAGAACTTAACCTTGCCCTAGGAGGTTTGGAGAGCATCCTGCCTAATAAAAGGGCCTTTGTTTCCCTGGGGGCTTTGGGGCACACGGATACTAGCTGTGGGACTGCAGGTGGAGACTTTAGGTCCCACAGTACTAGCCCAGCCTCCTGAGGAGCTGGAGACTGAGGTCAGCCACGTGGATGGCTGGCCAGGTCCAGGTAACCAATTAAACCTGTGCACACGGAGGCTCGGTCGGCAGCACTCCATGCATGTCCTTGCACATTGTTGCCAGTCCAGGCAAAGCTGTCTAAGACTCCGTGAGAGGGCGGTTGGGAGCTCCATGATCTGAACATTCCTAGACTCAGCTGCATGCATCTCTTCCCTTGGCTGATTTTAATCTGTATCTTTTTGGTGTAATAAACCATAGCCATGAGTATAACAGAATTCAGTGAGTCCTTCTAATGAATTATCAGACATGATGGTGGCCTTGAGGATCTCTGAACTTGTTACTGGTGTAAGGACTGAGGGTGATTTTGTGGACTGTTTCCTAACTTTGTGATTTGGTTGGCAACTTTCCAGTAAATCCACAATTATTCTAAATAAAAGGTTATTTGAAAACAACAAATAAATGAGAAATAAACAAGAACCCAGAATACACTCTGGCAGGATAAAGCAGAAAAGCAGGCTTAATATAGGATGTTAAGTGAAGGATTCCTAAGGCTAAGGCCCCAAATCACTAAGACCAGGAAACTGACCTTACCAGAACCACTGGTAGCTCTATCACCAGGGCTGCTCCTGCCTCAGAAACTCAACCTTTTCATACTGGAGAACCATTGCCACTGCTGTTCCTTCACTTGTGCCAGCAAAAAACAAAGCCCTGTTCAGTGTCCTGATCAAGTATACCTGAGCTGCAAGGGAAGCAGGGCACTGCGTTCTGACATCTCCCTTGAGGAAGAACGACGTGCTGTGGGAGAAGGAAAGGAGGAGTATAACAAAGTGCGTGATAGAATAAACCACCGAGAAAAACGAGATTGCAACTCTAACTTATTCATAATTACAAAGATACTGTTAACTCCATGGAGAGGCACGATTAGCAAATATAGTGGCAATAGAAGCTGTCTTTGGTTTAGCATCTGTTATGTGCCAAGCACTGCATATACACCCTCTCTAACTTCCTAGTAACCCTGCATGGGGTTTCCTGCTATCATGTACCAATGACAAAACTGGAGCCAAAGGAGTTAAATGCGACCAGCATTGCACAACGCCACCTCCGACTGATCCCTTACCCTTCTCTATGAACCTCCTTTCAAATCACTACCAAACAAAACACCTGGAATTAAGGAAATACTTCCACGTGAATAATGTAAAATGTATTAAAATTCCACTATTTTTGTTCAGTTTTCCTTGAGGAATGGTTTTCATGCTGAAATTCCTGTCAGTGTCCTGTGTTTCAGGCATAGTTGTAGTCGAAGTGTCTAAGGCCAGGGAACAAGAGGGCAAGAAAAGTGTCCACTCAGAGATGGTCACAGAGTGGGGAGCATTAGGTGACTTTAGACATGCAGGGTCATGAGGTTCTGTCTGGCTTTAGGAATACACCTTCATGAGGATGGGAAGTTTGGGTCAGTCCATCATCCTGCTGTTTAGCTCCTCATCTGGTAGAGCCTGCCAAAGGCCCCGATGGTAACACATGACAACAAGAACCCTGACCACCCAGGCCGTGGGGCTCAGTTGGTTGGAACATCGTCCCTACACCAAAAGGTTGCGGGTTCGATCCCAGTCAGGGCACATACCTAGGTAGCTGGTGGATCCCCAGTAGGGGCATGTATGGGAGGCAGCCAATCAATGTTTCCCTTTCTCTCTTCCTTCCTCTCTCTCTAAATCAAAAAACATGTCCTCAAGTGGGGATTAAAAAAATAAAAAAGAACCCTGGCCATTTTTTAAACTTCCAACAAGTATATCATTAGGACATTGCAGACTTTTTACCTTATCAACTGCCATTAGATTTTCTGCTAAAGACTTAGAGGACATACTTCTATGTATTAGCTGAAATGTTATTTTGGAAAGGTTATGAGTTCCAAATAGGAAATCCAAAAATGGGAGAATAGGAAGGTGGAGGGATCATTCCCTTGTTTGACTTGCCACATATAATTGCTCTTTCCAGTCTTCCTTGCAGATTTGAATAATGTGGACTTGTTTTTGCATAATGTGTGTGGTATAAATAGTTCAGTACCCATGAACAAAGCTTCCTTTAACATCAAATGAAAGCATACTCCAGTGGTATATTTAACATGCAAATTGGATCACATGACTCCTGTTTAAATCCCTTCAATGGCTTTCCTTTACTTTTAGAAGAAAAGCCAAACTCTGTATCACAATGAGGGGAAAAAAGATTTGCTTGCCTTTTTCTCTTTCTTTTGACTTTGGGTTTATAAGCCTCAATGAATTTCCCTCCCCAACTCTGAGGCCATGTAGATCCAGGAACTATAGTTCAATTTAGTTAAATAATATTCATTAAGTATCTCTCATGTGTCAAGTTCATGGTAGATGATGGGGATATAAATTATATAAAACATGGACAACCAGCAGTCTCGTGAGGGCAGCATTATAGATCAATAGTTACAGAACAATGAGATACATGCAAAAAAGTGCACTCAGGATGCAGTAGTGGAGCAGAGTAGGGAGCGACTGCTGGGGGCAGACAGCCAGGGAAGACTGCTGAGAAGGCAAGGTGACAGAATTGGGCCCTGAAGGATGAAGTCAACAAGGCAGAAAAACGCTCTAGGGAAAGGAGCCAGCATGTACAAGACCCAGGAGCATGAAACCACATTATAAGGATTTTGTCACCATCTCCCAGCATGCCCATGAGGGGGGAAACAAAGCTGGGGACAGATCATGAGGGACTTGAATATTGCTGGGTGTTTGGTTGCTAGTGTTCAAAGCAATGATTTTCAATAGTGTTTGAGTCTATGGCTGAGATCTGAATGGCAACACATCAGGTTTCAAAAATTATATGAAGATATACCAAACTGTATGTAAATATATGATGAGTATTTACATTATAATAGAGGGAGTGCCACAATTATTCAAAACGGTAGTTGTACATTAATTTACATTTAAAAGGTGAGTCTTGAACCTACTTATCTGGGACAAGATGGCCCCATTCCCCCAGGGCCATTCGGGAAGTCACCTTTGGACCCCCAGTGTCTTCTTTCGTGTACCTGAGGGCTTTTTCTGATGGCAAAAATATGTTCTTCAGCCTGCACAAGGGACAGGACAAATGTGCCTAGAAGGGCCCTGAGGTGCCCCTCAAGCAATGAAATAAGGACATTAGTGAGAAAAGATTCCTGCTTCCTCCACCTTCGGAGAGGCAACTCCCAGGCTTTGTCAGAAGCCCCCGCGGACAGAGTCCACTTGCCCACAGCAGCGGTGGCCCTTCGCTCCTTCCCTGTCTCACTGCCCCTGTGGGTGGGGCGTGGGGATGGGCAGGACAGGTCCTTGTCTCAGTGTCTAGGAGTTAGTCTATTTTGTATATTTTAGAAATGTTATGAGAAAAAATAATAAGCCTCATTTCATGTTCAAGAGAACTAAATTTTCCCTTTTTTATGCATACATTATAAAAGAATAGATTTTAAAGAGGTTTGGACAGTATTCTTACTCTAACTCCATAGCTGACTGATGAAATGTCCCGTCACTTATTTTTTGGCATAACAGTAATAATAGACCTTGCTGCTAATTTTCACTCCTTTCTGTCTTTCCTCCGTCACCAAGACACATATCGGACAATGCGTCATCAGAAACAAATCAGTAACGGAGTGTTCTTCCTGGACCCTCCCTTGGCACCATCTCCTCCCTAGACACAACCTCTTGTTTGGGGGCTGCACTTTATTTTGCCACATTTGTTTGCTGCTATTCACCCCACTTTTTATTTTATGCAACCTTGAAATGCCCCTTTTCAGTCCTTCCTTTGGTTTGCTAGGAACAAGATGCTGTGTAATTACAAACTCACCATCTTTCCTGTATCGGGGTGCTTTCTGTTGTGACAGTTTTGGAGCCCAAGTCATAAAATATGAATTATTTGCTCAGCCCCAGACTTACGAAGCCATCACAATGGGATCTACGAGCATTTTCTGAGTGTGGACGGAATAGGCCTGCAGACCTCAGCAAGGTGGTGACTTGTTTTTATGTTTGGAGGGCAACAGATGAAGGGACTCCTTGCATAATGATTTCCCCCAGAGGTTGCGCAGGTTTCAAATGGCTGTTCTGAGCGCCGGGGCCTCTAGCCTGCCCACGCTGTCTCCGTGCCACAGCCTATAACGGCTCTCAGACCTTCTCAGGTAAAAAGCATGTGCTGGTCTGTTCCGTCACGGCATTGCTATAAAACTAAGAGGAAAAAGCCAGCAGAAGCAGAGGTCATTTTGAGAACTAGACAATTCAAGATTTCTGACCTGGTTTATGAGTCTCAAAGCTGGGAGGGCTGGCAATCAGGGGTGCACAGTGAGTCCTGTGAAGGCAGAAACTGGAGCACAGACTCTCGGTGTATGAGCTTTGTCACCCACGGCCCCGCTCCGCTCCACACTCCCACTCCAGTGGCACGGGAACTCCGTCTGTGCGGCACGAACATTCTGAATGACAAGCACGCGTACTGTCCCACCACTCATCCACGGGAGTGGCCACACTCGACTGTTCTCCAAAGTCATCTCACCCTCAAAGGCAGAAAGTAAACTGCCCCTGAGAGCCAGAAGCATTTGTCAAAGTATGCTTACGGTTTTTTATCTCAGTTATCCCTATAATCTGTACAAAGTGACTTGATGCAGTTAGGTTTTGGCTCATTAAGTCTGTAAAACAAAATGCTTAACCAACTTGGGGTGTTTTCAGTAAACATTGCAGGGAGGTGAGGATCACTTGTCAGCGAGAGGATTATTTTAAAAGTTCTAATTAATTTCATCAAAGCAGCAAGAAACACATTTGTGAGGAAAGCTGAACCAGTTAGAAAGATCCCAAGGTAGAAAATGAATGGCTACATGTCAATATCATTGATATTCAACCGAGTAAATGCAAAGTTAAAACTTGTTTGGAAAAACAAAACTGAAGAAATGAAAATGAAAAAAGGTCAAACTGTACTCCGGCATGCCCGTCATGTTCTGATTGGCACACCGAGGTCCCTCTGAGGGCTCCACCCTAGAGGCAGGGATCCCGTGGAGCCTCCTTCCTGGGCCTCCAGTGCCATTGAGGTCCCGGTTTCACTGTTGCCCCCAAAGCTGATGAATGCCACCTCAGACAGTATTTTTTTGTATGTGGCACTATTTTATCGAATTTGTTATTTTTCCAGAAATTTCATCCAGATAATTAAAAATATGCTTAGCTTGAGACTTTAAGCTCATAAAAGTGATTATTGTGAATGTTAATTAAAGTCAGCTGACTTTATACTGAGTCCCAATAGCGTAAGAGCAGGAAAAATTCTTCACAAATCTGAAAATAGTACAAAGATGCAAAGGAGCTAAAGTTCTGATGTGGGAAAGGTTTTTAATTTAAAGGCACCAATTATGCACCGCCTGCTATTTTCTGTGTCCTCCGTGGTGCTGAAGCTCAGTGAATTTGGAATAGATGTGCCCTGAATTATGGAATTATATAATGTTATAGCTAGACTAATTGCTGAAGCAATACAGTCTAAATCTCTTGTGGGAGGTAAGAAGGGGAAAACCAAAGTGAGTGTGTGATTTGCCCAAAGTCACAACTTAGGGCAGCTGGTTCTACAGGCCATGACCAGACTCCCTTTACACAGTTACACAGTGTAGTAATGCTGTCCAGCCCACACAGCAGCTGTCCCAGCCTTCTTGTGTGGCTTCCTGGACCGTAGGTGCGGGAGCAGCTAAACACTGCACTTCTCAGGCTCCCTTTCAGCCAAGAGTCTACACTTGGCCTGCGGAAGGGAAAGAATGAACGGCTGGACTGTAAATCTTAGCCCAGCCTCAGGGATGCTTGAGCAGAGTTTGATCTTTATTTTCATTTTTCCAACCAAATTTTAACTTTGTATTTAAATTGCTCGAGCATTTCACAGAGAATTTGTCTCCAGGCAAAATTCTTAAAAGCTAGTTTTGAGCCAACATACGTTACAACAGTTGCTTGCAATCAATCACTGAATATTTTAGTAGCATCAGTTCACATTTATTTGAGCAATGTTTGACATCCAGAGCTTTAGGCTGATCCAGTCTCAGAGAGATTCTTTAAAGGTATAACACTGTCTGCTGTGAACTGAATGGATGGGGTGATAGAGAATGAATGTCCACCTCCAACTCGGGCAGATCACTGTCTTGACATGGTGTCAATTAGAGTTTGAGCTTTAGTCAAGTTTTTAGAACTATCTGTGTGATTAAATGAGGGATCCCCAAATGCCCCCAAGTGTGCTGTACCTAGTTGTTGAGATTGTTATGTAACATGTAACTATGGGCTATAGTTGCAATAAAGAGTGGGAGCTCAGCACATGACCTTTGGGGTGCTAGTTAATTAACAAAGTGTTTGGGCTCAGGGATCCTAAGACCTGTGTCTCCCCCTCTGCTGATATAATCACATTCACTTCAACTTCTTTTCCTTTCCTGGGACCGAAACATACCCCGTGCATGTGATTGCGGATGTCAGAGCATCACTCCAAGGCCTCTGCCCCTCTTGCTCTGGATGCTCTCTCTCGCAGATTCTCTTAAGGCTAAGTAAACATTGTGCTGGCTAAGCCTATTGTGTCTTGAAAACCTGAATGACAGTCCAACCTAGAAGCCCTCTCTGGTGACCTTGCATGGGGTTCTGCCAAGCAACCCACCTGCATGTGTCTTGAAGGCTGGAGTGAGCACCAGGTGATGTGGCCACAGTAAAGCCATCAAAGCTTCTAGTAGGTGTGACAGTGGAAGCATCTGGTTTTCCTGGAGCAATACCAGTGTCTATTGTTCGGCCTGTAGCATCACAGGTGCAAGCAGCAAGCTACAGCCAAAGGGGTTTTTCCATTGCAACTAACTCGGGTGTGGCAGGGAGTGCTTCTCTACTCTTTGCTCCTGGCTGTGCAGTTTCTGTGGGCCAACCAAACCCTTTACTGTGCATCTTTCTACTTGGTGGAGGGGATTATTTTTCTGCCCATAAGAACCATGATCAATAGAGTTAGGGTGTTTTCCTTTGGTACCAAAGGGATTGTGCTGAGCATTTCATTCCAGTTTGGCTTTAACTTCTGTGTAAATCCCTGATCTGAGTTAAAGCCACCTCATCTGTAGGCTGTAAGGGGCAAGGTTTGTTTCTGCAGGCATTTACCTAAAATTCATGACCTGGTTATGATTCCCTAACATCAGTCAAACAGACAACCACTTGAAGAGGAACAGAAACGGGACCTGTGGTAATTCTGCTCCAGTTGCCGCTGCCATGAGAGTTTGGGGTAATTTGGGAGGACTATTTAGCCTTGTGAACCTTAAAACAAGCAGCCAAGGAACCCTGGAACAAGATGTTTTACCAAGGGCCTGCCTTGCCCACACAACAGAGGAAGCCGGGAAACCATTGCGATGAAGTGGTCCCCACCCACCTTGCCAGGTAAAAGTTCTTCACTCTGACCCTTGTCAACCACCACCCATCACAGCAATAATGCCTGGGCTTCAGTAGTCACTGGAACAATTGGCAAAATACACTTATTGGCCATCTGATTGATACTGAGACAGTGAAAGCTGCGGAGAGAAAAAAATGAGACAAAATTCTTGCTCCCAGGGAGCTATGTATAAGATGAAAAAGCAGTCTCTCTTGATGCATTTAGGCACTGTGAGAGGAATTCCCAGGAGGGAGAGAGATTGGTGTGGAGACTGGTGAGCTGGAGGGAGGGGAACAGGTGGGCCCAGGGAAGGTCAGGGCCCTGAAGGCGAAGGCCTCTGAAAATGAAGAGCCATCATTTGAGAGAAAAGGAGAAAGGGAGAACTGTGTGTGGGGGGCGGGGGGAGGGGGCTCTGCCCACAGAGCCCCATCCTTCCATCACAGATGAAAATAAAACTACCAAGACATGATCTGCTTGGGGAGGAGAGGTGGTCAATCTCTCAAAGGAGAAGGACCCAGAGCCCCTCACTGGGCTTTTATTGGGTTCAAATACACAGGAATACAGGTATGTCAGGCAGCAAGGATCAAACAATGGATAACATTTCAAAGAAATCTGAGGGCTTAATCTGAATCAGTGTCTGTCAGGAAAGGGGGTTGAAAAAACTTTGGGAGACACACTCATTTCCTCCTCGGACCCTTATTTAAATGAGAGCACTCTTAGCAAAGCAGGTTTCACAGGACTTTACAAATTCTTTCTTATGCCCGATCACCTGGGGAACTGCTCTGGCCAGCACAGGGCTGCACCGCCCACTGTCATAGTTTCAGGCTTAAGCTGATTAGAGGCAGGATGCAGGAGATCAGGAAGACATCTCCCAGACAGAAATGGGGACTCAGGCTATGTCAGAATAGCCAGGGGGCAAGGGTCCATCACCCCTCTTTGCTGCAGTCCCCCAAGTCCTTCCAAGAGGGCCTTCTAAGTTGCTGTGTCTGACTTGGGTTGCCCCTCCCTCAAGGATCTTACATGTCATTGACTAACCGACCAAGCATTGGGGCGAGAGATGGATGAAGCAGAAGTGGGGCTCCGGCCAGGGAGATAAGCTTTGTCTCCTTAGTGGCTCAGGTCCTCTTGACAGAAGACCCGGATGAAGCAGGTCCCTTGGGCTCTTATGCAGCATGGCCATGGGGTGGGGGTTACAACTCCTGAAACCAGGCTGAACCGTTCCCAACAGAGAACACTTCCTAGCTGGGAAGAAATGGACTGAAATAGTTGAGAGGAGACAGGATCAGAGAGGGAACTGCCAGTGAGAAGATGATCACACGGACAACGCAGCAAAAATGTGCTCCTTTGGAGAACCCAGAGGAGGGGCTTGAACAGAGTCCTAAATCTTGAATTCCACTATTGCTCTGTCCTCAGTGGAGAACGGCAACAAAGCAAGTTTAGGGCTTCTGAGTGTCTCTGTACTCAGGACTCACATTCTGTGGCTACAGACACCCACAAGCACAGGCTGTAAGCCCTCAGATGAAGAATGGGATCACTGGCTATTCCTGCCACTTGTGTCTATAAGGGCATTTCCATCCATTCCTTCATTTATCTAATAAGCACTAAGTACCCAATAATAATAGTTACTAATTACATGCTTCTTACAGTAGCACTTACGTGTGTGGCAGATATAATTACCTGCCACTTTTCTCACCATAGGACCCCTTTTGTCCTGGGGGTCATGGTGAGTCCAGTTGAGAGGCTCTATTTCCCAGGCTCCTTTGCAGATGCGGGTGTGGGCACAGTTCTGGCCAGGAGTAGCTGGATGGACTTCCCGGGAGCCTCCTTAGACGGGATGCAGCCTCAGCCCCTGCCCCTCCTTTCTGTTGCCTGAAACCTGCCCGCTGTGGTTGAGCCTCTCCTGCTGCATCACGTGGGGAAGAGAGTAACTTCTAAGCCCTATGCATGGTAGAACGGGAAGCCTGGGTCTCTGATGACAGTGCCAGTACAAGGCAGCCACGTCAGGCCTCTGCTGCCTACCTCCCTCCTCCTTGTTATACAGATAAATGCCTACTCATCCTGTGTAAGCCAGCCTCAATCCCTGACACATTATCTCATTTAGTCCTCACTACCTCATGGTCTCAATGTATGTAAGAGCAGGAAGAAACCATTACGGACAGATAAGCAAATGACAAGCACCACAAACCTTACTACCTAACAGTTCAGCTCATTTCCAGAGTCCAAGGAAGAAGGAAAAACAGTTTCTGCATGTCTCCATTAGTCACTTATCAGTCCATAGTAGTTTGCTTATATGAGCAGCTTAAATCCCTCTTTTTTCTTGTCTCCTTCAGCCAGGTCCTCGCCATCTTTTAATCTCTTGTCTCTTCTCCCCACTGAGTTCTACTTCTTTTCTGGCCCTGGCCCTGGTGGACAGTCATCAGTGCTCTCTGCTCAGCCTTTGGTGGAGCTGGAATGGAGTGAGAGGAGGAAGTAGGTATTAGGGCCAGTGTCTGGGGTCAAAATGAGACCAGGTGGAGGACCTCTAAGCAGAGGAGGTCCCTCCAAATGGCTACACAAAGTGCAGAGGGGATAGGAATGGAGAGGGAGCTGTGGGTGAGCTGACCCACCTGCTCCAAGGGGAAGGGTGAACACGGAGGAGGCAGCAGAAATCGGAACACAAAGGCAAAGGGCTGGAGTGGTGTCCTGAGGTTCTGCATGCAGGAGGACCAGACTGAGGACAGAACATGTCAAAGCAAGCTGTTTGTTGACCCTCTTTTAGTACAATTTATTGCATTCTTTGGTTAACAGAGTATTAGTCCTTTTCTCCATCTTGCCACAGGTCCCCTGTTACCAGCCTCGTCTGTCACGGGCCAGACCCAGGAGGAGTGAGGGTGTGCACTCCACCTAAGGCAGCAGGTGTTCACGCCTTTGAGGTAGTTACTGTTGTTACTCCCATTCATCATATGATAACATGGAGACCCAGGAATTTAAATAATTTGCCAGAGATTGCAAAGCTGGCCAGAGGCAAAGGGAGAATTCAAACATGGAGCTGTCTCTGCTGCTTCCTTTAGGGTCTGATACCATGTCGGGGAGAGTCCACACGAGACAGAGTAAAAAACAGTCCTTGCCTTGGGAGAATTCCCACTCCATTTGGGAGCCTGCCAACAATAACTACAGGTAAATAGTGCTAAGGGAGCATGAGGAAAAAACAATCTGATAGGCAGCAGTTTGTGGTCTCTCGTGGTCCGTGAGGCAGAGTCTCAGGGAAATCATCCTCCACCCCTCCGTCTTAACCCACCCGTCAGGGTTGAATTGGAAGCCCGTGCTTTCTGACAAGTTTTAAATTTCTTGGCTTATTTACTCCTAACACTGCAACAACTATCGACTGGATACTTCATGAGCAGAGCACTGGGCTCCATCTTTTTCCAAGGTGTTGGCAAATGGATCAAGAACAGTCTTGGCCTTCAGGAAGCTTACAATTTGGGAAGAAAAAAAGAAATATAAAAAGTTGTAATAAAGGAGTAAAAATTATCACCCAGCAAACTGGCTAAGAATGAATCAAAGCTGAAACACAGTAGGAATACCAACCTAGTTTGATTTATGATCTTTGATCTCCATTGTAGGTTGTATCATTCATTTACTCAGTATGGATCATTTATTGAGTATTTACTACAAACCACGTACCATGTTAGGTTCTGGCAGTTTAACAAGGAACAAGACACAGCTTTTGCCCTGGCAGGGGTGGGGGGTCCCTATAGACCAGGCATCATCAGGAAGGAGAATGGTGATATCACCCATAAGAGAGTGAAAATCTATTCTTGGGAGGATGAGAACAAAATTTTACCAAAGAAATTGAAGTGTTGATTTAAAAAAAAAATGAATGTAAGAGCTATTAAGTAGCTAGAATCAACAGGACTTGGTGATGGATTGCATGAAACTGGGGAAATAAGGAGAGGAATTTATTTCATGTGGAGATGCAATGTTGGGATTTATAAGAAACATATTTGGTCATTCAGATGACAAATATTTTTCATATATATATATATTTGGTCTCAGTCCGTAGTTCCTGGCTCTCAGCTCCCCAAACTCTTGAATTTCCTAAGGATTTAGAACTGTGAAGGACCTTTTGCTATGTGAATGCGGTGACTTTTGGAAGCCCCTGTGCATGGGGGTTGAGAGAGCTTCCGGGCTGGTGAACACAGAGATGTGGGGCGAGTGGCAAGCCCCGAGAGGGCATGGAAGCTCCGCAGCCCTTCCTAGATACCTTGCCCTATGCATCTTGTTCATCTAGCTGTTCCTGAGTTATAGCCTTTGGAATAAATCAGTGATTTAGTGAGCAAATAGGTATTCCTGTTCTAGCAAATTAATTGAACCCAAGGAGGGGGTCATTGGAACCTCCCACCTACACCTGGCTGGTCAGGGACATGCGCGAGTGCCTGGGCTGTGGCCAGTGTCTGAAGTGTGTATGTGAGGGGGGTGGGGGGTGGAATCCTGCAGACTGAGCCTTTAACATGTGGAGTGGAGTGTTATCTGTGGGTAGATAGCCTCAGAACTGAGCTGAATTTTTGGATACCCTGCTGGTGTCTGAGAATTGCATTGGAGGAACCCTATATACACCCACTTCAAATGGTGTCCGGGAGCCCAACTGAGAAGGGGAAATAAAGGAAGCCATCAGGGACGACATGCAGTCTGTGTTAATGACACCAGGGTGACTGAATTCATGAAAGTAAGTCCAAACACTGAAGGGTAATCTGAACTGGAGAGGGATTTGGGAATCATCTAAATGCATGGTCAGCGACAGCAGAAGAGTTGAAGGAGAGCCCAGGGAGAGAGCGGAGTGAGTAAAGGTCTAAGGCCAAAATCCTAAGAACAGAACGTGAGGATATTTGGTGTGGTAATTAAACAGCGTCCTGAATTTGAAAGGTACCATCAGTTTTCAGATTCTGGGCCCATTTGTGTGACCTCAGAGCCTCTGGAAGTTTGCTACAGTCTTTTGGGAGAGTTGCTATCTAGCGTTCACTGCCACACCTCGGTGTCTCCCTGCATAGGGGACTCCAGTGGGGACAGCCCTAACTGTTGGCATGATGTCTAGGTGACTGGTATGTGGCGCTCACCTATGAGGAGGTGACGCAGAGGCACCTAAAGGCGTACCGAGTGCGCTTTGAGCAACAGGAGACCCTGTGATAGGGTAAGACCACTGGACAGCCAGTGTCTAAGGGGCCACTTGGTAAGTGCGGGACCAACAGGTGCTGACCCAACAGGGGATCCACCTATCACTTTCACCGACCCATCTGCATTTCCTCTGTGAGGAAGTATAATGGTGCAGTGGCTAAGGCCCAGGTTCTAAGCAAACTGAAAATGTTCGTACTAGTTCTTGCAATTCAGCTGTTTGACCGCTAGCAAGTTACTTAATTTCTCTGAGCTTCAGATTGTTCATCTATAAACTTGAGAAAATAATGGCATCCCAAATCATAGGGAAGTTGAGGTTTAAGTGAGGGGATCCAAATAAATCCCAGCACCTGGCATAGAGGAAGCATTCTGTTAGCTACAGGCGGTGGGTGTCAGCTGTAGCCTCTCTTCAGGCCATCCTGCCCTGCCAGCTGTGTGACAGTGGAGATCTAACTGTTTCTCCCTTGCAGTGAGCAGTGTTAAGCTTTGTCATTGGAGAGTTATTACAGGAGAAGGGATTTCTTTCCCTGAATCCAGTGAGATGCTACTTTTGTCTCTTGCTCCCGCTGCATGCTGTCAGCGGCACGTGTGTTAGGGTACCCAGTGGTTCCCTTCCCCAGCAGCATGGCCAGGGCGCATAGTCTCTCGTCAAGCTTGTAGCCTGGACGATCACTTAATATGGCCCTGCCGACAAGGACAGAGCATCCCAGACCCAACAGCACCCTGCCTACAACTTGGTTTCTGATGCCCCAACTCACACCTTGCACTTGTCACCACCCCAGTCTGCCTGCACTCCGCAGGCTCCAAACTGCCCTCTTGATGAGCAGGACCCTAATACCCCAACTTCCTCTGCAAGCCTACTGTCTGCCCATGTCAGTACACCCATCATAGGGTAGCTTCTGCCGGCCCAGGAAATGCAGACTAGCTCTAGTCCAGACAACACGGGAACATACGTCTCTGCTGTCCCGTGGACTTCACTGGTGAGCTCTGCATTTAACATTTTACTATCCTTCCACCCTGGTGCTTGGTGCTTTTCTCAGTCATCCACTGTGTGTGCCGGTATTCACTCCATATGTCATTACTATGCAGACAGTTACTCTTCTAAAGTTGCTTGGCAACAATTATTCAACATTCAGCTCTTACTAGTTTTTGCACTGAGATGATATGGAACCCTAAAAAGGGTGTACTATTTCAGATACCTAGCATTGAACTCTATTATTTCTTTGCTAAAATAGCACAAGTTCATCTTAAATTTGTATAACAATAAGACATTTATTTAAGCCCATAATTGCCAACTGAACCCAGCATTTCTGTATATTTCTGTCAGATATACGCAGAACACAAAATTAGCAGGAAGAAGTACATTTGCGTTTCAAATTCACTAATCTTGGGGGTCAAGATGCATATCTCGATCAAATAAATTCTGGAAAGGAAAGGATGAAAATCATAGTTAGACTAGATAAACTTCTTCAAATTCAGTAATTTTGTATGAATCTAATAGACACTACCAAGGTCCTCTAGTCTTTCCTTTAGCAGGTATCTTACCAAAAGGCTAGAGGCCAGAGGGAGAAGGCAAGCCACCGTCAGTGCTGTGCACTGCAAAACCAATTTCCTTTCAAACGTGTCAGCATAAAATGGTGCCAAGGTCTAGAAAGAAAAAAGTGTTACGTAGTGTTACAAAAATAAAGCAACAAGTGCAAACACCAGTGTAACCATTCTCTTTATTTTCCCTCTCAAACAGGTGTGTTCTTATGTTATATATTGAATGAGTTCATGAAATGTTACAAATAAAAATGGTGGAGAACTGGAATTTGCTAAAAGAGAGGAGCTAATTATGCTAAATGAAAAAGGAAAGCTGTGGTTCATCCTTAATTGGAGTAAAATAATTATTTTCCTACTTTAGTGGACACTCAGTATTGTGATTTTAAAAATCCAAATCATACTCAATAAATACTCTTCTTTAATAAGGCTCAGTATGCCGTGGAGGGGGAGAGTTGTCAAGAATAATGATAAACATCCATGTAAATGCCACCCAAAGTATAAAACACTGCCACCCAGCCGCCCAGAACACCCCCAAGTGCCCATTCCCCATCACAACCTTATTCACTCCCCAGGAGGTAACCATCCTCCTAATGTTTGTGACTGCTGTTTCCTTGGTTTTCTTTATGGTTTTGCCCCTAATATCTGCATCACTTACAATACTGTTTGATTTTGTGTATTTTTGAACTTTGTACAAATGGATTTATACTGTATTTGTATTTGACTTCTTTCTTTCAATCGGTATTATAGTTATGAAAGGCCACAGTTCATTCGGTTTTGCTGCTACGGGACTTACCACAACTTTTTATCAGTTCTGTGTTCCTGGTTTGGAGCTGCTAAAGTAATTCTTATATGATCATTCTTGCATCTAAATCCTCCACAAGTACACAATATCATCTAGGGTACATATGTAGGAGTAATTCTGGAGGCTGTGAATATTAATAATAATAATAATAGCAATAACAATGATAACATGTACTTTACAGTGTTTATTGAGTTCCAGGTATGGCTCTGAGCACTTACACAGATTAACTCATTTAATCCTCACAAAAATCCTTTGAGGGCAAAAATTGCTTCTTGGGAAGGGGGGAGCGGACTAAATCTTTTACTTTTTAATCTATAAAGTGACATGCTCAAGGTCATAGAATTAAAAAGATGGTATTCAAATCCATGTCCGGCAGGTCCATGAATAACTGTTTCATTCAGTGTTGTTTTGTCCCATAGAAACTTAATTTTTATTTATAGTGATTAGCCTATGATAAAGTTGGTTTCATTACACCTTGTTTTGCTTAGTTATGGAACCTATTAATCATGTTAAGTAATCTGTAGGTGGCAGCAGAATTTGTACTCAATTACCACATCATAATGCAATAGTGTTTATAGAATATAAACATCTTCACATATATTAGAGAATGTCAGACTATTTTCCCAAAAGGTTGTACTAATGTATACTCCCACTAGCAGGACAGTTTCCATTACTTCCTATCTTTGCCAACACTTGTTATTGTCACCTTATTTTAGTCAGTCTGGATGCTGTGCGATGCAGTCTCATTGTGATTTATATTTGTGTTTCTCTCTTGAAAATGAGACAAAGCATTTTTAATGTTTACAGACCAAGTGGATTTCCTTATTTGTGAATTTCCTGTTGAATTGGATTTTGCATCTTACTCACTGACATTATAGTTCGTTAGATGTTCTGAATCCAGTTAGCCTTCATATCTGTGTGTTGCAGATCTGCAGATTCAACCAACTGCAGATCAAAAATATCAGGGGAAGTAAGTTATGTCGTCACTCATGTGTACTGTGTAGTGAGGCCTACAATGGTTGTGCGTGTGTACTGACCATGCACACTTTTTTCTGTCATTCTCTAAACAATATAAATTTATATAATGTATATTATATTAGGTATTATAATCTAGAGATTATTTAATATGAGAAGATATGTTTAGATTATATGCAAATACTATGCAATGTTATGTAAGGGACTTGAGCATCCATGGATTTGGGTATCCACAGGGGCTTCTGGAATCAATTCCCACAGATACTGAGGGATGGCTGTTAATTTAGGATTTTGCGTCTGTGTTCCTAAGTGAAATTGGCCTGTAATTTTCCTTTCACACATTATCATTTGGTATAAGGTATTTGCTGGTCTTGTAAAATGAGTTAGGGAGTATCCTTTTTCTATTCACTGGAAGGTCTTACATTTGGAATTACTTATTTCTTGAATATTTGGCAGTACTCACCAAAGTTGTTTTGCCTGGAATTTTCTTTCTGGGAGTATTGATTCAATTAGTTTAATGGCTATAGAATTATTCTTTTATTTTGGTAAGCTATATGTTCCTAAAAATGTGTCCATTTCTTGTGCATGTTACGAATCTATCGGCTGTAGGCTGTTCGTGGTATCGCACCTCCCGTAAGAACATAAGCAGCTCTGCCCTCGTTCCCACTCCGGACGCCGGTTGGGCACCTGCTCTTTTCCTTAGTTAACTTGGCCAGATGTCCGTCACTGTGAAGACTTTTTCCAAGAATAAACTTTTGATTTTTTTATTACTTTCTGTTCTAATCTTTATTTCCTTTAAGATTATTTTGTCCTGTTCTTCTATTAAGATAAATGATTTTCTTATTAATATGCAGCCTTCCTGCTAGACATGTTTCAGGCTATCAATTTCCTCCACTATTGTTTCAGCTACAATCCATTAATTTTATTATTTCACTAGTGTTCAGTTCCACTTATATTCTAAGATTCGTTAGCATTTCTTGATTGATTCATGGATTACTTGTATTTCTTGATTGATTCATGTGTTACTTGGAACTGTGTTACCTTCCTAAAACATGGGGCTGCTTAATCACTCATTTCCACAATAACAGTCTAAAGAGATCCTCCCAGTGAACTGAACCTTTCATTACATGGAGTTACTTTCTTTAGCTCTAACAATGTTTCCGCTCTAACAATTTTTTTAGCTGTTAATATACCTAAGTCAGCTGACTTTTGGTTGGTATAACTTTTGCCGTCATTTCACTGTCAGACTTGTATTTTATGCGCTGTGTTTATGCTTTCCCACAGCATACAACCGCTTTCATTTTTCAAGCATTTTCACAGTCTGCCTTTAACTGGATAACTCAGTTCCTTTAAGTTGTAATTTCTGACATAATTGGGTTATATCTATTACTTGATTTTTTATATTTATCCTTCCCCTTTTATGTATCTTTTTCTCTTATTTTATCACATTTTTTTCCTATTTCATTTTTCCCGCTACTAGCTTGGAACATATAGCCACTTTTATATAAAATCATTTTAGCAGTTACTATATAGAAATGAGTTATACACTAGAAATCACATTTACATGTGATCAGTTTCTTCATTCTCAGACCATTCGCACTTAGAACAGTTACTCCAATCACTGCCCTATAAACTTGCATAAGTCATGTAATTCTTGTTTATTTTAAAACCTCTCACTTGTTTAAGCCCATGAAACACAATTATTGTTCTATATGGTAACTGCCCCTTTAGATTAATCAATATGTACAAGCATCTTGGTTCTTTCTTTCTTCAACACCTTTCCACTAAATCCAGCACATCCTTTAGAATTTCCTTTAGTAAGAACCTGCAGGTGGCAACTTGCTCATGTTTGTTGCCTAAAAATGTCTTTAGTCCACTGTCATTCTTGAAATACATTTGGTAAGTATAGAATTTGAAAGTTATTTTCTTCTCACTTATTAGAGATAGCCATTCAGCTGGCTGTTGAGAAGTCAGCTAAAGAGAAGTCTAGTTGATGTTGCTTTTGAAGGTTAGATGTGGCTTGTTTCAGCTGCTTTTTACAAGTTTTTGTCTTTAGCATTCTACTATTTCACATAGACTCTGTTTGGGGTAAATGTGTAGATTGGCATTTTTCACTGATTTGAAAAATTCTCAGCAATTACTTCAAATATTGCTTCTGCCCCATTATCTATTTGAAACTACTATTGGCTATACAGGAGACCCTTTTGCTTCATCCTTACTCTTTCATATTTTTCAGGTTCCTTTTCTATGCTACATCCATTCTGGATCATTTCTCCTGTCCCAGTTTTCAGTCATTAATTCTCTTTTCAGGGCCACCCAATCTTCTGTTAAACCTGCCCACTGATTTAGTCATTCTATTGTCTATTCCTAGAACTTCTCTTTGCTCCTGTTTTCATAATGCCTTGTTTCTGTAGATATCTTCAAACCTGACTTCTATATTTAAAGAAAATTATCATTTTATATTATGTATGTGCTAATTCTAAAGTTGTTTTCTGGTCTTTGCTGCCTTTCATTTAAGATACCAGTCAGAGTTTATTAAATGTAAGGTATCCGTGTCCTAGGGAGATTATTTGTGACCCTAGCATCCTCCAAAGCTTGTTCACATGGCAGGCAGCTGGGTGAGTTTCCCAAGTGCAGGTGTAAGTGTACAAGGCTCTGAGGCTTAGCCACCCTATTTTGCATAATGTCACCACCCACATTCTTTTGAGCAAATCAAAAAACAAGGCCGGTGCATGTTTGAAGAATTGGAAAATGGACAGAATTCTTGATAGAAGGAACTGCAAACTCATATTGCAATAGGGCATGAGCACCAGAACTGGTAGAGAACTATGGCCATTTTGCAAAGCACCAACCACATGGAATTGTCAGAAATGCAGAATAATGAGAAGACCTCTAGGTGAGATCTAGGCTGAATTACAGAATTCTGAACTGGTGAACTGGGTATATGTTAGTATCATACACTCACTGAAAAGGGAAGAAAGAATAAGTCTGATTTTAAATGAACTGGAAAATCCAAACAGATTTTCAAACAGAGATTTGAAGTTGAGAAATGAGATTTAGGTTAGTGTTATAGATTGAAGAGTATAGCTAATATTTGGAGCAATGATTGTGTAAAGTGAGAATCTGAGAGATGAAATCCTAGAACATCATTAATTTTTTAAAACAGGAAATAGAAAATTTATAACCCAAAGGAGAGTTAGGCAGTACATAAACCAAGTGGGAGTGGTTTAAAAGCAGTAAAGAATAGTTAATACTATCAAACCTCACAGGAACGAATACAAATCAATTTTTAAAGAGTTGACATGTGCTGTATACCTTAAACACATACAGTGATGTGTCAATTATTTCTCAATAAAAGTGGGGGTAAAAGCCTGATATAAATGCAGTTGCTCCTGAAAAAATGATCACTTCAAATATCTCAAGGTAACATGAAATAAAAAATAAGTTGTTTTAGTTTGTAATATTTTTTTAAATTCATAAATATTTTAGGATGTGAATGGAATTACCATTTGATTTTTTTCATTTTATAAATGAACTCAAGTGTAAGAAAAATTTATAAAAGTGTGTTTTTTTTTTATCTCCCCAACCATTAGTCAATAAATGAGATTCTCAAGATAACTACAGATTATTTTAAGGGGCTATCAGTTATTAACAAACACAGTAGAAATGTATTACATGTTGTATAACCTATTATACAAATGATAGAGTAATATTGAACCTGAAAGCTTCTTTTTAATCTTTTGTTATAAATAAACAATGACTCAGGGAGAAGGGACATTTAAAAGCATAATACACAATCACATGTATTATGAAAGTAGAAATGATGAAACTTTTAGGATGATAGTGTAATTGAATAATAATCTTTTGGAAATTTCACATCTATATTATCATGATATGCTTATCTGATGATGCTAAAAACACAAGGCTAATGCTTGAATAAGAATATCAGTAAAAACAAATTCATATATATAAATATTTTGGCAAAATTCCACAAGTTTGTCTTGTTTGGAAATATTCTTCCTCGTTTAGTCCAAAAATCAAATCCCATCCAGCAAGAACTGTTACTTACCTCAATACTGTAAAGTTCCGTCCACTGATGATCCTCATCCATACGTCACAGAGCATTCACAATACCCCCAAATAACAAAATTTAGTTCGTTAACACTGGGCACTCTCAAAGCCTAAGAGCTGAAGAAGTAAATTTTGAAAACCAATGATAGTTAAAATAAGGGGTTCTGAACTGTAACTGCTTTGTGAAGCTTTATTGTACAGACTAAAATTCTGGTTTTCTAGACTCAGTGATACTAAATTGCCTGTTGGGTTTAGTGGCCTCTTGCATCAGCTCCTGCAACTGTCCTATTTGTTCATCACGGAAGTCGTTAAGTTTTTCTTCCGGTAGGGCGACCCCAAAGCATGCTTTTTCGGTTGAGTTTTGTCTGTTTTCCTTAGTTTGTTGCCATAGCACTGCTGCATATGCCTAGTAGAAAGAGAGAAAAATGATACAAAATTAGTAAGATCTGTATTCACTCATTTAATGTTGGGGGACTTGAACAGTTCTAATTCCAAGTACCTATTTTTCTCCATTATGAGTCTTCTGCCTTTGACGAAACAGATACAAATGATACTATAGCCATGTCTTTGCTAGTTAGTGATGATTTCAGTATCTTATTTTTAGCATTTTAATAGACTTTTAGAAAAGGTCTTAGCCTGGAAAGCTGGGCAGGGGGGTGAGAGTGTACCACAGGTGGGCTTCAGAAGTGAGTGTAAAGCAACCAGAAATCAGACGTGAATTGTAGGCACACAAGCAGGGTGTGGTTCTGGGGCTGTGGATGCCATAAGATTTTAAAAGCGGTCACCAGGATTCTGATAGGTTTAAAACTGGGTCTCAAAATTTACTAAGTTTATCTGTGCCTTCGATTTAAAAACTAATTTAAATCACACTACAGGAAAAAAGAAAATTTTCCAACATTAAGCCTTCAATACTTAACGACCATCTGTGTCAGGGAAAAATTCTAGCCCTGGCTGCGGGGCGCAGCTGCTTGGAGCTTCGACACCAAAAGGCTGTGGGTTTGATTCCTGGTCGGGGTGTGTGTGGGAGGCAGCTGATTGATGTTCTCTCATATCGACTTTTTTTTCGCTTTTTCTCTCTCCCCGCCTCTCTCTGAAATCAATAAACATACCCTTGGGTGAGGATTTTAAAAAATTCTACACTTTTCATGTTGTAATTTTTCTCTCATTCTGTCAGTATCTTCAACCTAATATTGCAACTATCATTGTCTTACACAAGTGACACTTTTTTGAAGCAGATTCTCACTTGAAAATTAGTCTTTTAATCAGGTAGAAAGTACCAATGTATTTCAACTCATGAAGTTAAAAGACAATATGGTTAAGTGAATGAGTTCGTTAACTCTCCATAATGTTATTATTCTATGTGGGTTAAGATAATTAAATTGCTTAAAACTGCCAGCATCATCAAAAAAACTTTAGTTCCAGTCAGTCCAAACCTTTACTTGTATTGGAAATAATACTTTCATGTTTCACAGAAATCCAATTCATATAACAACAACAAAAACAACCCCAAAACAAAACCCCTGCTCACACCTTCCTTTATGAATCCCACTTCTACATGCATGCCCCAGAGGTTTCTCAGCCTTGGCACTATTAACAAATTGGACACTTTGGATAATACTTTGTGGTGGGGTGAGAGTCTGTTCTTGCATTATAGGATGTTCAATAGCATCTCTGGGCTTGTGTCTATCCACTAGATGCCTGTGGCATTCATCCCCCTCAGTCTCAATAATCAAAGATGTCTCCAAACATTGCCAAGTGATCCTCATCAGGCAAAACTGTCCCGAGCGGAAAACTATTGTCCTAAAGAAACCTCCACACATGTAAACAAGTAGCATGTACAAGAATGTTCATTGTGGCATTGCTTGTTAAAGCAAAAAATTGAAAACTGTCTAGTTTCAATAGGAGAAAGGACAATTACACTGGGGTTTAATCAGATACTTCATTATAATCCATTAATAATAAATGAACTAAATGTCTGTGGACAGGGATGAAGCTCCAAAGCAAACAGAATCCACAAAGCAGGTTTTAACAAAGGTATTCATTTGTAGAAATGGGAAAACCAATACTTATATTCATATGGAATTCTGAGAGGCCCTAAATAGCCAAAACAACCTTGAAAAAGAACAAAGTTGGAGCATGCACAGTGCCTACTTTCCAAACTTACCACAGAAATGCTGTAAAAGTAATGAAAACAGTGTGGCACCGGCCTGAAGGAGAAACACATAGATGAATGGAGAGTCCGGAAAGAAACCCTTACACAAAGACCAGCTGATGTGCGACAAGGATGTCAAGCCAGCTTGATGAGCTAAGAGGAGCCCCCAACAGATGGTGCTGGGACAGCCGCATCTCCACACTCAGAGAGTGAAGCCGAAGCCCTCCCGCCCACGACAGACAAGAATTAACACTAAACGGAAATAATGTATGGGAGAGAGAAGATGGCGGCATGGTAAAAGGACGTACATCCCTCTGCCTCGCCCACACAGGTCTTAAACCGGGACATTTTTCAATGCAGCACAGCAAACAGACACCAGAAACACAGCATATTTGAAAGCAGATTATCGAAAATTGCAGTGGACGTTGAAAAACTGGATGCTTACCACTCCTTCCTGTCTTTTTTCTCTTTTTCATTCTACTTTTCTTTATTCTCTTTTCACTTTTTTATTTCCTTTTCCTTCTTTTC
>PVKU01011248.1:0-45045 GCA_004027475.1 Anoura caudifer | reverse complement strand
AAAAAAAAAAAAAAAAAAAAAAAAAAAAAAAAAAAAAAAAAAAAAAAAAAAAAAAAAAAAAAAAAAAAAAAAAAAAAAAAAAAAAACCTCAGCAAAGGGGGAATACAAGGAGCATTCCTCAACATAATAAAGGCCATATATGAGAGACCTACAGCCAACATCATACTCAATGGACAAACACTAAAATCTTTTCCACTAAGATCAGGAAAAAGACAAGGTTGTCCATTTTCACCACTTCTATTCAACATAGTATTGGAAGTCAGACACAGCAATTAGACAAAAAAAGGAAATAAAAGGCATCCAAATTGGAAAGTAGGAAACAAAACTATCATTGTTTGCAGACGACATGATAGTGTACATAGAAAATCCTACAGACTTGGCTAAAAAGCTGCTTGACCTAATAAATGAATTTGGCCAAACACCCAGATACAAAGTCAATATCCAGAAATCAAAGCCATTTTTGTATACCAACAATGAAACAGCAGAAGCAGAAATCAAGGGAAAAAAATCCCATTCGATATAGCACAACGAAAAATAAAATACCTAGGAATAAACCTAACCAAGGAGCTAAAAGACCTGTATGCACAAAACTATACAACACTGAAGAAAGAAATCAAGGAAGACATAAACAAATAGAAACATATACCATATTCATGGATCAGAATAATGAACATCATCAAAATGGCCATACTACCCAAAGCAATTTACAAATTCAATGCAATACCTATTAAAGTACCAATACCATATTTCACAGACATAGAACACTTTGAAAATTTATACGGAACCATAAACGACCCCAAATAGCTGCAGCAATTTTGAGAAAGAAGAGCAAAGTAGGAGGAATGACAATACCTGATATCAAACTGTATGAAAGGCCCCTGTACTCAAAATAGCCTGGTAATGGTATAAAAACAGGCACACAGATCAATGGAATACAACAGAGAGCCCAGAAATAAACCCAAGTCTCTATGATCAATTAATATTTGACAAAGGGTACAACAACATAAAATGGAGTAAAAATAGTCTCTTCAACAAATGGTATTAGGAGATCTGGACAGCTACATGCAAAAAAATGAAACTCGACCACTAACGTACACCATACACAAAAATAAATTCAAGGTGGATAAAAGATTTAAATATAAGCTGTGACACCACTTAAAGTCCTAAAGAAGAACACAGGCAGGAAAATCTCAGATATTCCACGCAGCAACATTTTCACTGATATGTCCCCTAAAGCAATGGACATAAAGGAAAGAATAAACAAATGGGATCTCATCAAAATAAAAAGCTTCTGCACGGCTAAAGAAAACAGTATTAAAATAAAAAGAGAACCAACTGTATGGGAAAACGTATTTGCCAATGATAACTCAGACAAGGGTTTAATCTCCAAAATATATAAAGAACTTACATGACTCCACTCTAAGACGACAAGCAACCCAATTAAAAAATAGGCAAAGGACTTCAACAGACACTTCTCCAAGGAGGACATACAGAGGATCCAGAGACACATGAAAAGATTCTCAGTATCGCTAGCTATCAGAGAGATGCAAATTAAAACTACAATGAGATACCACTTCACACCAGTCAGAATGGCCATCATAAACAAAGCAACAAACAACAAGTGTTGGAGAGGTTGTGGACAAAAGGGGACCCTAGTGCACTGTTGGTGGGATTGCAGACTGGTACAACCACTATGGAAAACAGTATGGAATTTTCTAAAAAAACTGAAAATGGATCTACCTTTTGACCCAGCAATTATATCCAAAGAACCCTGATACACCAATCCAAAAGAACCTATGCACCCCAATGTTCATAGCAGCACAATTTACAATAGCCAAGTGTTGGAAGCAACCTAGGTGACCATCAGTAAATGAATGGAGCAAACAACTATGGCACATTTACACAATGGAATTCTATGCAGCAGAAAGAAAGGAGCTCCTACCCTTTGGGACAGCATGGATGGAACTGGAGAGCATTATGCTAAGTGAAACAAGCAAGGTGGTGACAGACAAATACCATATGATCTCACCTTTAACAGGAACCTAATCAACAAAACAAACAAACAAGCATAATACAACCAAAGATGCTGAAATTGAGAACAGGCTGACAGTCACCAGAGGGGAGATGGGAGGGAATTTCAGGGGAAAAGGGGAAGGGTTTAGAGCAACAGGTATAATGGACACAGGGACAAAAACTAGCAGGGGTTGGAAATGGGAGGAAAGTAGGGAGGGATGGGGTGGTGGGCTGGGATGGGAGTAGAAGTCAGAAAACTGTACAAGAACAACAATTAAAATAAATAAATAAGTAAATAAAAGTACCAGTAGTATTAGAAAACAAACCATTGCATATGTGTTATGTTTACCGTTAGATTGGTACCTTGGTACTCTTGTTCATTTGTTCTAGAACTTGTGAGGAGTGTTGAAATCATACCAAACAGTAAAGCACTTTCTCTTGAGGGACATCATCGTCATGACACATGCAAGTTCTAGCAAATGAGACGGGTCCCAAGCAAGCACCAAGTGTTGAAACATTTTTACTCGCCAAAATGCGATGAGTACAGGGTTTGACAAGTTCTGAAGCCAACATCTGAGGTATGACTGTATTATGTTATGCACTAGAAAGAAAGATGTTTACCCTTATTGTTTAAAGCTATTTCTAATACGTATTAACCAAAAGTTGTGGGATAATTTCCCCGTTTTGTTAATACTTTTCCCTGCCCCCAAAATGTCCTGCTTTGATTGCATAATAAAAATTTTTATTTTCAATTGTTATATTTAAATACAAAGCTTTAAATGATAAATTTTGAATATATAAAAAGTACATTAATCAGCCCTGGCTGGTGTGGCTCAGTGGACTGAGTGTTGGCCCGTGAACCAAAGGGTAGCCAGTTCAATTTCTAGTCAGGGAACATGCCTGGGTTGCACGCCAGGTCCCCAATAGGGGGCGTGTGAGAGGCAACCACACACTGATGTTTCTCTCCCTCTCTTTCTCTCTTCCTTCCCCTTTCTCCAAAAATAAATAAATAAAATATTTTTTAAAAACTTTACATGAATGGAAAATGCAGTTTGGACACTTGTAGTCTTAGAAGCTCTATTTCTGTATATAGTCTTCTGTCAATGCTACTGGCTGTAAAATTCAAAGTTTGGGAAAAGGCCTTTAAAAGTTCTGTCCAAAAAAGTTTAAGTAAAGAAAAAAAACATTCTTTTACTCCCCAAATTAAATTACCTAATGATTTCCTAAGTAGAGAAGCGTAACAACTCAGACATCCTTTTAACTATCATTAATTATGAAGTATGACCACAGCGAGACATTTTCAATAAAATATTTTTCTCAATTTTCCCACCAGGGGGCAACCCAGAACCTCAAGTGGTATGTTTGTGATGAGTAACAGGATCTAAAGGGTTGGGGGTGGTATAGATTCAAAGTTTACAGAGATTATTAGACTAATTATGAGCAATAGTGTGCTACTTTCTTAAAACTGATTCTATAATAAGAACAGCATTCTTAGAACATCTTCATAGGGAGTTTAATTTTCCTAAATATAAAAAGGGAAATTTTAGTATGGCTAGCTTTATAAAAATATTATTTAAAAAAGTTTAAATCTTTATGTAAAATATCCTGCTGTGTATTCTATATGAAAAAGCAGGGTTAATACTTGGAAAACAAAACTGTAACTTGTGCTATTTAAACCATGCATGTGAATTTTATACCAGCTCATAGTTTAATGACCAATACAAATATTAAAACAAACTTGTAAAAAACTGTTTCTATAAGCAGCATATTTTTTTCTTGCACAACCATTTCCATGTTATATTTCAGACTACTTCAGAAAATATCATTAGGAAAATAAGAATTCAGAACATCAAGGGGTTTAATTTAAAGTGGGGGAAGGATGGAAACTTAGGTACCAGAAAAGCAATATATTCTCTAATAAAGGGGTAAAGAACTGTTTCAATATAATTTTTTAAAGTCAATTAGCAATTTGGAGACCTCTTTACACATCAATTAGGAAGTTTCAGTCCTACAAAAACTAAGAAAAAGCTTTCATTCAAAACAATACCTCAGAGTAAGTAACCATTCCTCCAAATACTACAATATATTCATTAGAAAGCTCTTCCTGCTTTCAACTTGGTTTGAAACCGTATGTTATTTCTAATTGCAAAAATTAGGTAAAAGCACATCAATTCTATGTCATTTAATATTTTATATAGAGAATACATTTATCTTTAAGGCAAAATTTACATTTATTTTAGTGATCAAATCACTACATTAACAGAACCACTGTTTCACACTTATAGAGAATAACACAATTTATGTTTCTTTTGTTATCTGTTCTGTTTAAAAGCTTTTTTACCTCTCTACATCATCTAAATGCCAACTCTTGGTTCGGTACCAAATCCAAAGCCTATGAAGTAACTTCTTCCATATTAGAGGCATATCCAGTCCTGCATATCAATGTTGTTTCCTGTATACTGAATTTCCCACAGTAGCAAAACATAAAAGGCAAGTTAATAATTAATCTTCATTAATGGAGAAAGGCATTTTATATGCAGCTTTCATAAAAACACATCCTTTTTCATTATACTTTCCCTGTACACAAATCAATTTTTTACTTGTGCCAGACACAACAAGGATAGGGAATTTTATGACAATTAAAATCAACCAAACAATCTAATATGAATCTTTGCTGAAAGATTATTTATTCTTTCAGCAAAGATTACTCTTTGCTGAAATACTACTGAATTTTAATAGTAAGCTTTTTAATAAGTATTAGTCAAATCCACTTCACATCCAAACATTAAGGATACTGTGCTGTTGGTGCACACTACTTTACAGGGGCATAACATCAGGGAAAAGCAACCTTAAGTTTTTGATGCTAAGAGATAGTTATTCTGACCCTGAATGCTTCAAGTGATCTAAGACAGAAATGTCAGGAAAAAGCCTTGGTAAATGCTGCTTGCTGACTGTCTTGAACATTTAATCTAGATCCAAAGCATTCTTTTAAAAAGATTTCTATTAAAAAGTTCCACTCTTGGGCTGCTTCCACCCCCACAGCAGAGATCAGGTCTGCATATTATGAAAGGGATCAAGATGCTGTTTCTTTTTCCTATATAATAAAACGTCTTCAATCAAATTTTAATCAAATTCCCACACTGAAAGTTCTTATTCAGCACCACTTTGTCAGAGACCAAACCTTGCTAATATCCTTAAAATGTAACCCAACATTACATTCATCAGAGGACCCCAACCTGCTGCAGTGTAAGCATTGCTATCTTCTCCCTGAGAATAAAATACAAGAGCAGAGCCACTATGCTCAAATATTTGATGGCTGCCTTCGGGGAAGGGCAAGATGTTGCAGCAAGGGATTTATTAAGTTCAATAAGAGATGAGGCTGAGCTTATCATACATGATGCTGTCTTACAACAACAGTAAGCATTCTAGGCTAATTTACAATATTGTTTAATGGTAAAAGAGTGCCTCAATCACGTATTTTGTGGTCTTATGCCCCTCTTTGAACCACTCAAGCAACAAAAAAATCAATTATCTGGCAAAATTAAAAGAACAACAACAATTACACTAGGAGAGTAAAAAGTTCAGTGAAGTAAAAATATTTTTTAATTCATTAAAACAACTTAAAAATTTGGGGAAACATTAGTGAACCAATTTTGATATATATCCATAATATACAGAAAGTATAAAAGCAAAAAGTCAAGCAATTTAATTCACTGATAAATCACTCTGCTCTTCCAAAGACTATTTTCAGTGCTTGGCTTTTCAAATCAACCCATTACCAGAAAAATATCATTACCTAATTACATACAAAGTATAAAATAAAAACACTGTGAAAATGTCATTCTTAGAGTATTTTATATTTCAAATTTTGCATGTATTACATTTTATGCCATAGCTTTGCTATAATTAAAATGGATGATATCTATTTAAACTTAGAGTTGTATTAACCAATAACAACCAACAGAAGCCTGGGTAACTGTGAAAGGAATACTTACTGTTTCATCTTTGTAATTATCTTTTCTTCCATTATATTTGGGGCTTTTTAAGCACTGGATGTTATACTGCAGTTAGGAAATGACCAGGAAAATTGCTAATGAAAAAGTGTTAATTTTACAAAACTAAAGCTATCAAATCATATACCTATACTCAAAGACCTTACTTCTCTAACTTAATAAACAAAGCTTTTTGTGGAAAAGCATACTTCACAATACCCCAGAGACAGTGAGCCAAGAGACAAGAACTCCCTATCACCAATCATTATTCTGATTTCAAACCTTCCCAAGGAGACTTTTAATTATAATTTCCTACATTACTCCCTATTCTGTCCGATTCCTACTTAAGAAATTTTATAAGGGAAGAGAGGAGATAAAACTACACTGTTTTCTGTAACAGTACAGAAAATGGCTGGCTCTCTAGCCTAATGACCCTGACACAGGTAAGCAGCTGCAAATCGTATTAACTTTGTGAAACTTAAATGAAAAGTCAAGTGCCAAATGTCACTAAGCCAAGAAAAACTAAACTGATCTTAGAAGACTGTATATTGAAAAGACACATTTACTAAATCAGAATTGTATCAGTCAAGCTATAGTTCTCAGGATATTTCATTACAGTGCTTCAGGGGCCCTATCAGTGTTGGCTCATTTTAAAACTCTCATTTTCACTGATTTAGAAATTTTAATTTTAAATATCCACAAGCACAATGCGTAACAAATTTTAATACTGGTATTTATAACAATTTAGTTACCTTATACTGCCAACTAAATTTAAGCTTGATAGATCTCAAAATACAACTTTTCCAATTTTTGTGCACATGTGGGATTTGTGTCATTGGTCATGTATTTGTAGTTCTGCATTAGGCCCTCACAAAAATTTAGTCCTGTGCAAATCTGTTCACCTAAATTACATAAGTACATTATTTTGGCATGTGAATTACTGAATCAAATGCCAAGCAAAGTTCAAACATTTCTACTCAGCCTATGCCCTTAATATGGTTTGGCTTAAAGGGCTGGTTACACAATATATGTGAACATGTAATATATTCAACTATAATAACATCATCTCATATGATTTTTAAAAATGACTTTTTTTTTCCTAAAAAAACTTTAAGTGGTTGTTCTCTGACTTTCAAATAAAATGAATGAATCCAATCTACTTATTCTGGGTCAAAATACACCATTCTTAAAACTACAGAGAGAATATCAGAAATGTGAATTTGGGTCCTAACATGCAAAACCTAATTTTGGCTGATTTGAAATTGAGTACATCCAACAAATAAGCACTGAAGTCTCTTGAGATTTTTTGTTTGTTTTTTAAAGAACATTTTAAAATAAATTAGTATCAGAAGTACATTCTACCAAATAATGACTTTCAAACTGAGAAATATGAAATTAATAAGTGTTATTGTTATTAATAGTATTTATTACATAATAATTATCTACTACTTCTCAGGTATTGTGCAAAGTGCTTTACATGGATAAAAATGTCATCAAAAACCTGGAAAAAGGGAAAAGAGGTGGCATATTCTTTCAATGAAATATGGAAGCAATTTTCAACCTTTTTCATCTTATGGCACATATGAACTACTAAAATTCTGCAGCACACCAAAAAAATTTTTTTGCCACTCTGACAAAAAAGAAAGGTGTAATTTTGATTTCATACCAGATGGCTGTTGTGTTGGCTGCTGTCACTTTTTAATTTGACAATCTAAGGGAAAAGAGGTCAGTGCTCCTGATTCAATAGTCAGGTATTGCATGTTTTAAAAATTCTTGTGAAACACTGGTTGGAAATCACTGTAATATGGGAACAAAGGCCACTTAAGATTGTCTAGGACAATGGTTCTGAACCAGGGATAATTCTGCCCCACAGGGAACATCTGACAATGCCTGGAGACACTTTTTGTTGCTACAGCTAGGGCATGGAGAATCTACTGGCATCTAGTAGGTAGAAGCCCAGGAATGTTACTGAAAGTCCTACAATGCACAGGACAGCATCTCACAACAAAGAATCATGTAGCCCAAAATGTCAATAGTGCCACGGTTAAGAAATCCTGATTTAGGGAAATATAATTAATTTACTATTTGCTTTTGATTAAAAGTTCTGATTTAGTGAAGCTATATGTTAAAATTTGTAGATTGAAAAGGTAATCACAAAGATTAAGTTCATGGTCTTGTTAGACATTAGTCAGTTTTTTATCTAACTGAACAATCGTATGTTAATACTGCCTATAAAAGCTTAGATTCACAAATGCACGCTGGGGTGGCTGAACATCTTACTTGTTCCCTCATTAATAAGTGAGTGGAATAAAATTTGTGACATATGTTCACTTTATATTTGCCTAGGAGTAATGAATTTCCTTTTTTGAAAATCATACTTTAACACATGTATTTAGCTTATTTAATCCAAATACTTCATTAAGTAAAAACTATTATAATGTCTGCCTGGTAAATAAGGAACTCAAGGCTTGGACAAGTTAAATAATTTATATAAGGTGTCATAGCTAGCAGACAAGAGAATCATGTCTGACTCCAAAGTCCATTTTAACAATTAGTAACTACAAGTAATGGTTAGACATTTAGTAAGTAAACTTTGATATTCAAAGTCCTTATTAATCTTTAGCTGCTATAATGACAATTTAATACTATAAGGAAAGATTTAAAATTTACCAATTACTTATTTAAGCTGGGGGTTTCTCAATACTGTACAAAATTAAGAAAAAAGAATGCTCAATCTAATAATATTAAAATATTTGCATTATTCAAAACTATCTTACTACTTATAATAAGCAAATGTTATAAATCTGAACTTGCAAGTAAATATATGGTAATAAAATACCTATATGACATATTACAGTTCCATGTTTTAAGATTTTGCTTTCATTTAAAAATCTTAAAACAGGTGGTGAACACAGAATAATATTCAACTAAATTCTTGTACCTATTACATTAACAAAAGATCAGAGTTCAATATCGTGGAAAAATTAGATTTACTCAGAAAAACTTTCAATAATATATACTCCAGATACTTAAAAACGGTGAGTTATTAAGTTAATATCATACAGCAAGAGTGAGCAAACAAATTTTTATTAAGTCCACAACAAGCTAAACTTATAGACCAGCAGTCCTTAAATGAGCAGGGATGCACATTTTTTTCAGATGATTTTGTCATGCCATCGATCACCCATCCCACTCGTTTTGAAAATATTAAAAGACTGGATCAATCCATTAATAAATATTTTAGTTCTGTATTAAGGACAATACTAGCCTCTTTTTTAAAAAATATTTTTTTATTTATTTTTAGAGAAGGGGAAGGGAAGAAGAAAGAGAGGAAGACAAACATCATAGTGTGGCTGCCCCTTATGTTGGCCCCCACCGGGGACCTGGCCCACAACCCAGGAATGTGCCCTAATTGGGAATTGAACCAGAGACCCTTTGGTTCACAGCCCATGCTCAATCCACTGAGCTACACCAGCCAGAGCCTCTTTTTATATTTTTAAAATATATTTTATTGATTATGCTGTTATAGTTGTCCCATTATTTTCTCCCCTTTATTCCCTTCCACCTTGTACCCCTCCTCCCACCAGCATTCCCCCACCTTAGTTGATGTCCATGGGTCATACATACAAGCTCTTTGGCCTCTCCATTTCCCATACTATTCTTAAACTCTCCCTATTTTGTACCTACCATTTATGCTTCTTATTTCCTGTACCCTTTCTCCCATTCTTCCTTCTCCCCCTCCCTGCTGATAATCCTCTGTGTGATCTTCATTTCTCTGAATCTCTTCTGGTTCCAGTTGTTTGCTTATTTCATTCTTGTTTTTGTTTATTTTTAGGTTCAGTTGTTGATAGTTGTGAGTTTGTTGTTATTTCACTGTTCATATTTTTGATCATCTTTTTCTTTAGATAAGCCCCTTTAACATTTCATAAAATAAGGGCTTGGTCATGATGAACTCCTTTAACTTGACCTTATCTGGGAAGCACTATCTGCCCTTCCATTCTAAATGATAGCTTTGCTGGATAGAGTAATCTTGGATGTAGGTCCTTGCCTTTCATGGCTTGGAATACTTCTTTCCAGCCCTTTCTTGCCTGCAAGGTTTCTTTTGAGAAATCAGCTGACAGTCTGATGGGTACTTCTTTGTAGGTAATTGTATCCTTTTCTCTTGCTGCTTTTAAGATTCTCTCCTTATCTTTAATCTTGGCTAATGTAATTATGATGTGTTTTGGTGTGTCTTCCTTGGTCCAACTTCTTTGGGACTCTCTGAGCTTCCTGGACCTCCTGGAAGTCTATTTCCTTTGCCAGAATAGGGAAATTCTCCATCATTATTTTTTCAAGTAAGTTTTCTATTTCTTGCTCTTCTTCTCCTTCTGGCATCCTTATGATTCTGACGTTGGAATGTTTAAAGTTGTTCTGGGGGTTCCTAGCCTCTCCTCCTTTTTTGAATTCTTGTTTCATCATTTTGTTCTGGTTGAATGTTTATTTCTTCCTTCTGCTCCAGACCATTGATTTGAGTCCTGGTTTCCTTCTCATCACTGTTGGTTCCCTATACATTTTTCCTATATTTCACGTTGCATAGCCTTCACTTTTTCCTCAATTTTGCGACTGTACTCAATCATTTCTGTGAGCATCCTGATTACTAGTGATTTGAACTCTATATCTGATAGGTTGTCTATCTCTTCACCACTCAGTTCTGTTTTTGCAGTGATGATCTGTTCTTTCATTTGGGCCTTTTTTTTTTTTTTTTTTTTTTTTTTTTTTTTTTTTTTTTTTTTTTTTTTTTTTTTTTTTTTTTTTTTTTTTTTTTTTTTTTTTTTTTTTTTTTTTTTTTTTTTTTTTTTGGCTCCGCATGCCTGTTAGGTTGTAAGGAGCAGGGCCTTGGGTATTCTGCAGGGCAGGGCAACCCTGTCACTTGTGTTGTAGCGCTTGTGTGTAGGGGAGGAGTCCAAGAGGGAAGAAAGCCCCTTGCTGGCTCTCTGCCAAATTTCAGTCACTTCCTCTGCTACCCACAAGCAAATTGGGCCTTTCTGGTCTGATTCCCAAGTGGGTGGACTTGTATATGTTCAAGGACCCTGTAGATCTCTCCAATGAACTCTTCTGTGAGGCTAGGAGTTCCTCCCTCCCACTGCCACAACCCCCACAGATTTTTTTCAGACAGAGGTTTTGAGGCTTTATTTTCCCACACTGGAACTCTGGATTTCATGGTCTGTCTTGCTCAGTTGTTCCTCCTTGTTTATCTGCGGGCAAATGTGGGGCCCCCAGCTCCACCATCTGCTGCCTTGCTGAGAGTCCTCTCTGCCCCAGCTACTGTCTCCACCCCTCCTACTGGTCTGGATGAATGTTTCTTCTTTGAGTCCTTGGCTGTCAGACTTCCATACATTAGATTATCTGGCAGTTCTGGTTGTTTTTTGTTTTTAAATTTGTTGCTGTCCTTCTGGTTGTACAAGGAGACAAAGTTTATCTACCCATCAAAACAGAGGCTAGTCACTTTCAGGCTCCATCTTGGCTGGAAGTGACTAGTCTCTTTTAATGAACAATTATAATCCCTACAAAGAGATACTATACCTAAAGACTAGAACTTTAAATCTTACAGAATATCTGAATTCAATTATTGCTTTCTCCAAAAAACAACAATGAAACAGTAGTATCTACTAAGATACGAACCTTTGCCAGGATTCTTCCAATTGGTGTGATTTTTAGGTCATCTTAATGCTAAGTAAATAAGTCACAGATTATAACTAGTTGGTGTAGTAGCTGCATTTCCATGATAATGGCTCATACATGAAGAATTTATGAACATTCACTCAAAATTTCAATATCAGAAACTATCTCCCACAGAAGCGCATAATAATTCTTACAGTGAAGAAAATGTAGTTATAGGGTCTGTAAGAGGGTTGAATGGTATGTAAATGGTTACAGAAACAGTATTTTCCCCAAACCACATGAAGAAAGAATTAATGTTGGGGTTTTGCTTATTTGCTTTCTTTTTTAACAGTAGGAATACAGCAATGACAACCTATACCTACAAATTCACTACCAACTTTTCTGGCAAAGGTAATGTGGGCAATTTCTGTTACAAGTAGGCTTAAAAAGTTGATTTGTAAATCTGCCACCAATTTTTCTATCAAAGGTAATGTGGACAATTTCTGTTATAGGTAGGCTTAAAAAGAGTTAGCAATGATACCATACCATAAAATGGATTAAACACATTTTGCTGTAATTAAGAACCCTAAAATGCTACTGTCAAATAAAATGTTTCACAATTAAAACTAATGTCAAGTCAAATGCTATTTTCACTCTTGATCGAACTGCACTACTTTGACTGATTTCAACTAATTAGGAATTTTAGCTGCTTTCAAAGATGAAGACAGCCAATTATAAGACATTATTAAATTAAGCTCTGACTACACACAATTTCAAATAATGAGGCAAATCTGTATACCGCAAACTGTATCATGAAACCTCAATGTACATGGCCAGATGAAGACTGTGATAATGAAATTATAGGAGCACCAACATATTATTGCAAACAATTTGCTTTATGCTTTTGGCCATTACTTTTTAAGTAGTTCCAAAAGGAAATCTAGCACCATCCCAAACCATCCTAATCTAAATACAAGAAAACAAATGCATAAGAAAAGTCCTGCCAATGATACAGGCTCATGAAAAGCTACTGTTTTAGGAAAAGGTGGAACAAGACTCATAATTACTTAGGTTTTCTAGCTATATATGTAGATTATTTTAAAAACATTTTTAAAAAATTAAATTCATGGTAGAGAAAAAACTTTATTATCATGAGCCTGAAACTCTAAACCTAGTAATTCCAAATCTTTGGTGTTCTTCAGAATCTAGTATACTGGTTAGAAACAAATACTAAACACACTTCATGAATATTTGCTAAGTGAATGACAACAAATCAACTTCTATGGCTCTCATTTAAGGCTATATGATATGCAACACAGCTGACCCTAAAATCACCACCTATGTTAAAAAGAACAACAACAAAAAAACCTTTCTTTGTGCCAAATAAAACATCTGCTTAAAAACTGCCATGTATCTCAGGAAAAACTGCCAAGCATCTCAACAGACAAAGAGCGAGCTTGTGCCAAAATCCAACACCCATTCATGACAAAAATTCTCAAAAACCTTGGAAAATATAGAAAATTGGTCAACCAGAAAAATGAGACCTACCAAAAATTTAACATCTAACATCATACTTAATGATGAAAGATCAAATGCTTTCTCCTTAAGAACAAAAGCAAGGAAAGAATGTACAATTTAGTCGCTCCTATTCAAAAACTGTACAGGAAATTCCAGCCAGTGCAATCAGGGATGAAAAGTAAAAAGCATCCAGACTGGAAAGGAAGAAGTAAACTGCCCTTATTTGCAAATGACATGATCCTACATACAGAAAATCCTAAGGAATGAAAACAACAACAACAAAAAAACTATTAGAATTAGTTAGCAAGTTCAGGAAGGATTTAGGATGCAAGAGCAATATACCAAAAGTAACTGCAAATCTACATACATGAACAATCTAAAAATAAAATTAATAATAAAATTTCATTCACATTAACATAGAAAACAAAAAATTTAGTGAAAGCACAAAACTCATACACTGAAAATTACAAAACATTATTAATGTAAAGAAGATTTATATAAATAAGAGACATTACATATTCACAGACTGTAAGAACCACTATGGAAAGATAGTAAGTTACTTTTTTTTTAAGTTTGCTCTCAGTTTTTTATTTATTGATTGATTTTTAGAGAGAGGGCAAGGGAGGGAGAAAGAGAGGGAGAGAAACATCAATACATGGCTGTCTCTCATGTGCCCCCAACTGGGGACCTGGCCTGCAACCCAGGCATGTACCCTAACTAGGAATTGAACAGGTCACCCTTTGATTTGCAGACTAGCACTCAATCCACTGAGTCACATCAGCTAGGGTGCAACTATCCTTTTTTCACTTCTTCTATTCAAAGATTTTTTAAAAAATTGGATTCAGCCCTGGCTGGTGTAGCTCATTGGATTGAGCATGGGCTGTGAAACAAAGGGTTGCTTTGCTTGTTCGATTCCCAGTCAGGGCACGTGCCTGGGTTGTGGGCCAGGTCCCCGGTGGGGGCCACATGAGAGGCAACCACACACTGATATTTCTCTCCCTCTCTTTCTCCATCCCTTCCTCTCTCTCTAAAAATAAATAAATAAAATCACATTATAAAAAGATACCGGATTCAAATAACATTAAAATTCTGCACAGTATAACCAAAATAACCAATTGGTTAAAATACACACACACACACACACAATTTGAGAATTATCATATTCACATAACCATAAAAAATTTTTATATAAGCTTTAATTAACCACAACTCTTAAGCAATTTGCAGCGGCCTCTCTGTATTTAAAGAGATAAACACATTACATATTAGAAACAGAGCTCTGATAAGCTATTAACTGTGGTAAAAATATTTGATTTTAACACAAAACTTCTTTCAGGAAGATGTTCCCCAAAACAGAATAGATAAAAGCAGCGGCTCTGCCTGAGGGCCAGAGAGTCCCACTGTGTGTCCTTGTACGTTCTCTTGAACCAATCAACATTCAGGTCTTCGAGGAACCCTAGAGTCTTCAAGAATCAGGTTTTGATTAGTGGTTCTCAAACTGCGAACTACCTGAATAAGATTCCCAGGTACTCAGTCTAATTCAAGCCTAACAGTTTTTATTTTTAACAAGCTTATGTTATTATAATACATGGGCAGGTTTACAAACCTAGATGATCCAATTAAGAAAAGTAGAGTTAAACAGAATTGAGTTCAAAATTTTGACAGAGAGTACTTTTCTCAGGGAAGAAGAAATGAAATAAACAAGGACAAAACATCCAAGGAAAGTATAAAAGATGAATTTAGGAGTACTGTCTTTACTAATGAAAGATCTTACTTTTGGAAACAATAAACGTTTAAAATCAATCCCCTACTGTCCAAATAAATGACTGTAAATCTTATGATGAAATCCTAAACTGCCATTATACACAAGTAGACAAATATACCTTCAAAGAAAATGTGATAACATGGAAAGTTATCCTAACCTTTATTTTCTAAAAGAAAAAATTAGAAATTAAATAAACACAGAGGATTATAATTTTATGTGTATGTCCCTAAATTATGTGTATAAGAGATTATATACACACATAGAAAAATGACTAGAATATTCCAAAATGTTGACAGTGGTAAGATACAGAGCCTGAATTTACAGGTAGGGCTTATATACATTGTTAAATATTTCTGTAGCTGTTGATGAACATACATTATTTTTTATCTACTTCACTCCAAAAGAATAATAGTTTTTTAAGGAAACTATTAGATTAGTAGTTCACAGCACAGAAAAGGCCATCTTAAATCTACTGTGAAAAGAAATAATATCTAGGACTTCCGGCCAAGATGGAGGTGTAGGTGGACACAACTGTGCCTCCTCTCAAAATCAAAATTAAGGACAACAAAGATTTAGAAACAAGAAAACAACCAGAACTCATAGAAAATTCAACTGTTCGGAAGTCCAACAACCATTCATCCAGACCGGTAAGAGGGGTGGAGTCGCAGCAGGAAAAAGTGGAGGTGCGGACCGGGCACGCAGGCAGCAGTGTCTGGCAGACCCCAGGTGCACAGGCGGCGGCTAGCAGACCCCGGGAACAGGGTGGCAACTGTGTAGACCCAGTGAGGCCGTGCAAGGCGGCTGGCTGACCAGATGGCCCCACATTGGCGCACAGATAATCTAGGTGAAGGGGAAGCAGCGGAAGGGACTGGAATCCGAGAGTGAGCAGAGCAAGCACCATTGTTTCCTCTCAGACCCCGCTCTCACATACCATGTCACTACCCAGCGACTGGGCTGCCCTGCCCTGGGGAACACCTAAGGCTCCACCCCTCACTACATAATAGCCACGACTAGGCCAAAAAACAAACAAACAAAAAACACACAGACAAACAAACAAAAAAAAACAAATAAAAATGGCTCAAACCAGAGAACAAATCAAAGCCCCAGGGCCAATTTATCTAAGCGACGAAGAGATAGCCAACCTATCAGATGCACAATTCAAAGCCCTGGTGATCAGGATGCTCACAGAATTGGTTGATTCTGGTCACAAATTAGATGAACAAATGAAGGCTACAATAAGTGAAATGAAGGAAAACGCACAGGGAGCCAATAGAGATGGGAGGAAAACTGGGACTCAAATCAATGAAGTGGACCAGAAGGAAGAAACAAACAACCAAACAGAAAACAAGGAAGAAACAGGAATTCAAAAAAAGGAGGAGAGGCTTAGGAACCTCCAGGACATCTTTAAATGTCCCAACATCCGAATTATAGGGGTACCAGAAGGGGAAGAAGAAGAGCAACAAGTGGAAAACTTATTTGAACAAATAATAAAGGAGAACTTCCCCAATCTGGCAAAGGAAATAGACTTCCAGGAAGTCCAGGAAGCTCAGAGAGTCTCAAAGAAGGTGGACCCAAGGAGGAACACACCAAGGCACATCATAATTACATTAGCCAAGATTAAAATGAAGGAGAGAATTCTAGAAGCAGCAAGGGATAAGGGCAGAGTCACCTACAAAGGAGTTCCCATCAGACTGTCAGCAGATTTCTCAAAAGAGAGCTTACAGGCAAGAAGGGGCTGGAAAGAAGTATTCCAGGTCATGAAAGTCAAGGGCCTACATCCAAGATTGCTCTATTCAGCAAAGTTGTCATTTAGAATGGAAGGGCAGATAAAGCGCCTCTCAGATAAGGTTAAGTTAAAGGAGTTCATCATCACCAAGCTCTTATTATATGAAATGTTAAAGGGACTTATCTAAGAAAAAGAAGATAAAAAATATGAGTAAAAAGACAGCAAACTCACAGACATTAACAACCACACCTAAAACAAAAGCAAACTAAGCAAACAGGAACACAGAAATGGAGATCACATGGAGAGTTTGCAGCAAGGGAATGGGAGGAGGAGAGAGGGAGAAAAGGTACAGAGAATAAGTAGCATTGGCGGTGGGTAGAAAACAGACAGGGGGAGGGCAAGAACAGTGTGGGAAAAGTAGAAGCTAAAGAACTTATGAAACATGGACATGAACTAAAGGGGGGAATGTGGGTGGGAGGGGGAATGAACGATGAAGGGGAGAAATGGGACAACTGTAATAGCATAATCAATAAAATATAATTACAAAAAAAGAAAACAGCTGCAGAATATTTTGTCAACTTCTGTTAGTTCAGCCAAATGTAAAAATACCAAGACAGAACTTGAAACTTGGAACTGCTTTATCACAAATGATATTTTAGATCTAATCTTATTATATACAAATAAATATACTGATTCTATCTCAAGCTGGTTTTCACAAAAAAAAAAAAAAAAAGAGATGCTAACAATGAATAGACAACACCGAAATGAAAGCATTTTTAGGTCTCTTATATCTAGTAGAAAAAGAAAAAGATGTGTTAAGTGTTATGCATCCAAAACAAGTTGCCTATCAAAATATTTTTGCAAGAGTTGTCAAAAGTATTTATGTCTTGAGCACAGCAATATTGTTTGCAATGACTGTTACAAATGTTTTGCAAAGCCAACTACTAAAGATTCTGATTAATGAATGTTAAAGACATTTTTTGGCTCTATTTTTTAATGGAAACAATATCCATGTTTCCGTTATTTGAAAAAAATTTTCTTTATGTCTTTATATTTTTAATAATTTCTAGATGGTAACTGAAATAAAAAATCATGTATCTTATTACATAAATGTAATAAATGCAAATCTGCAGTGTTTTAAAATCTTTTTCTTGCATTTCAGCACATACTATTAATGAACATATCTCTCAGAAACATGTGACCTACACTGTAATTTTTTTGACCATGGGTTTAAAAAAGAAGAAATGAACTAAACTGAAGAATGGAGAGGAAAAAAAATGGTTTAAAAATACTGCCACAGTGAAATGTAGAATATTAAGAAATCTAACATACAGAGGTTATTTTGGGGATCAAAGATCGTGGAGGAGTAAGTGGAAATTATACAAACCTCCTCCCAGAACCAATCTGGAATTACAACTAAATTGGAGAGAAATCACCCAGAACAAACAACTGAACAGCAGTGAGAAGGAAGCCTTATAACCACAGACAGAAAAAACAGACTGAGCACAGAGTGACTTAGTAGGGAGTGCGGTGGAGATGGGAGAGGGCTGGCTGAGTGCCCACAGGTGGCAGTGCCCAAGGGATAATTAAGCAACAAGTTGGATCCACCTGAGAAGAATGGGGTCTAAACCCTAAGGTGGGATCCTGAGCCTAGAGCACCAGAGCCCCAAAAGTACATAGGTTAACATCTGGCTTCGAGAAGCAGCAGGGTTGCTCTCTGCCAGAGACTGATGGCTCGAGACACAAAGAGCCGTTTAACAGGCCAAAGCATAAATTTTCATTTGTAGCCACTTACCCTGGACTCCAGCAAAGGGCAGGCAGGGGACAGAGTGGACTAGAGAACTTGAGGAGAGACGGGGGATGGAGGGTTTGGGGAAGAGAACCAGGAGAGTAGCCACTGGGATCCCTGTGCTGAGTCACCCCCATACTGCAGGAGCCATCTTGCTCAGGTAGACCACTCCCCTCCAGAGGGGAAAGAGAAGCCCGACCCCAGAAGGGATTCTGCCCCGCCTTGCCGCCTTGCCGTGCTCAAGCCTGACTGCTGATTAGAGTGACTAGATTAACAACTGAAGGAATCAGCCACAGATACTAGATCTCTGGTAGTCTTGAACAAGATGGCTAAGGTCAAACAGGGTTCACCATCTGTTATCACCAGAAGTGGATCCAAAAAGAAAAACAGTGCACCTGCACAACAGCACGCAAGTTCTGTGTCTCTGCCCCTCCTACCAGTCTCAATGTGATTTCTTCTTTAATTCCATAGTTGTAGACCCTCCATGCAGCTCAATTTCTGACAGTTCTGAAATCAGGTGGTTGTTCTATAGCTTAGCTGTAATTTTGATGTGGCTGTGCAAGGAGGCAAGCCATGTTTATCTACACCATCATCTTGATCAGAAGTTGCTAGTCTCTATTTTAATCTGTGTCACAGGGCATTTACTCTATGCCCTAGGGAAGGATCTCCCCCCCAAAATAGAATTTGTTTATAAAAAATTGTGTATTCTTACATGTTTAAACTTCAGTCACCTTGAAAGTACTCTTTGTTTGATATAATACACCTATGAAGGCATTTTCTCCACTGTTCTGTTCAAAACTGTTTTTGAACTCATGATTTCGATGCCTTTTAGTGCTTCCGCCTTTTTGTTTGTTTGTTTGTTTCACGAACTCTTCCACATTAGCAAAACATTCCCCTCAGGACTTTTTTCATCCAGGGAAACAAAAATATGTTGCTGGGATGAGATCAAGGAACTAGGGAGGGTGGCACATGGCAATCATGCTGTTTTGGGTCCAAAACTGCTGAACACTCAGTGTGATATGCGTAGGTGCACTCATAAATCACCTATCGTGAAATGGCAAATGCATTAAAAGTCTTCAAAAAAATTCATGGAAGCCAAACACAGCCTCTCACAACAATGCCAGCTGGTACTAATGCAGATGGGTTCCTAGAACACTCACCTAGTGGGGAAAGCATGTACTACAAGGGGTCCACCCTCCAGAAGATAATTCTGAATTTTTTGGGTCCCCCGTTAGGAAATTCAAAACTAACCTATAGTGATAGAAGTTGGAAAAATGATTATCTGCTGGGGAGTACATAATGTTTTGAAAAGGGCAAAAGGCAATCTTTTGGAGTACTGAAAATGTTTTATAATCTTTGCAGGTAGTGATCACAGTTATAAAAAGGCATTGAGTTGCATACTTAGATTTGAGCATTTTACCCCCCAAAAGTCATAACAATGATAATACTGTTGATCATATAACAAGGCTGCGAAGCAGGATAACTGCTAATGGTTGACAAACAGGAATCTAGGAATTCTTGGAAGATGCTAGTACACTAATGAACTGGGAAAATGGTGGTAATGATGAAATAGGTCATGCAACTCCCTCTTTCAGAAGTTAATAGAAAGCTATGAAACCCCTATACCAGTGATTTTCAACCGGTGTGCCACAAGGATTTTTAAAACATGCAATACCTGACTATTTATTTAGTCAGGGGCACTGACCTCTTTTCCCTTAGGGTGCCAAATTAAAAAATGACAACAGCCAACACAACAAAGTCATCTGGTGTAAATGAATCAAAATTATACCTATTTTTTAGTAAGACAGGCAAAATACATATTTCTTGATGTGCCACAGGATTTTAGTAAGTAGTTTATGTGTGCCATGAAATGAAAAAGGTAGAAAATCACTGCTCTATACTAAAGAATATGAATGGCCTTAGCTGCAGCTTACACATAGTGCTTTATTGCTATAAAGAAAACATCATATATAACAATACTCCCAAATCACTCCTGTTGGGCTCCTGTTGGACCAAGTTAATTTTCCTATAGTGATAATGAGCCTGACAAAACCACACTTCTCTGCCTGGTCCCCTTACAATATTAACTCCACCTTAACTGACATATATTTACAAAGGAGCTACCTAAGAACACAAGGATTTACAAACACAAAATGTCATTGTGTAAAAAAGCACAAACTAAATATTATATCCAAGCTGATTAAAGTGCACAAAAATCTATGAATAACTAACAAAAATCAGAAATACTGCCACAATAGAAATGCTCACTAGGATCTTTTCCCCTGCAAAATACCTAAATTCAGAACACTGTTTTTCAAATGTATTTTCTTCATTTTCACTAACAGGCAAAACAAACATTATATTTGTGTTTAAAACATTAATTGGAAAAGGAATGTAGAGCTATTTATGATCATTTAAAATTAGCAAATGGCATTAATATTACTGTACATGAAGGGCAAGATCTGGCATTTCAGTAGCAGTGACGATTTAGTCATCACATCTCCAACCTAGTGATTTGCAAGTGTTTTCAAATAAGGGTCTTCATTGTGAAGAATATACAGTTATGGGGAGAAAAACCCAGAAAACTAATCATCATTGCTTTAGCTCAACCCACATGCTTGTTCTTAAGGGTATCCATGGTAGCAGTGATGCAACATGCCTACCTAGCTCACGGTGCTGACACACGTGGGAGAGAGGGAAGGCGGATGATGAAAAAAATTTCACTCAGAAAAGTGTTTTAGTATTAAAATGATAGAAATACATCAACTATATTGTCACACTTTTAAAATACATATAAAACCATAAAGCTCTCTAAAGAGAGAGAACAAACCCAATGCTAGAAAACACTGTAGAATTTAACTGAAAAAATTAAGAATTTTGCTCTTCCTGCTGTAGTTACTAGTTAAATACATTCAAATACAAATTATTTTGAACAACAATTAAAATAAAATTTAATTTAAAAAAAAAATAAATAAAAATAAAAAAAATACAAATTATTTTAATTTAGCTCTTTTAAAACTAACTACAAATATAATGTTTAGGCTTCCTAATTTCCAACTTACACTTTTTTTCTATGTTTATCAGTTACTTAATAAAATTTATAAAAACTTTAGCATATTGAATCCATGTAATTTTTTAACAATAGTCACATTCTTGCTTAAGAAGAGTCAAATGCAAATTTTTTAAAATCTATCAAGAAAAAGAGGACAGAGAGAAGTGACAGCTACCTTGATATGGTATCAGACATAAAAATTCAAATGAATAAAGCAATAAAAGATAAATCACAGGGGGAACCAACCACAAACAACTATGAAAAGCACTCAAATAGAAAAACAAAGACTGTTTTCCAGGTTTATTTCCCTTTAAACATTCTTTGAGAATACTTTAATAAGACAGTTTACCTAGAGGTAAAGAGCAGACATCCTTTACTAACAGAATGGGACTAGACAATGCATAAATTTGCACGTGGTCAAAGCTCTTAGTGTTTGAACTATAACTCTGTGAGAACAAAATTAATTTACATAAATTTTCTCACTTTTCTTCTTTTGAGAAACAATTCACAATACATAAATAGCCTACTTTCACAATTTAGAAATTTACTTATTCTATTATTACTCAGTGTAACTTAAAAATCTCAGCATTTTCAACAAGCAATCACTATGTGTGCTAAATGTATGGACCTAAAAACCAAAAAAGTAAATTATTCCATATTTTGAAAACCAGTTGCATAAAATTAAAATGTAAGCATCCTGAATCTTACACAATCACTATGTGCACAACTGGTGCTCAGAAGTTTAAAAAAAATAAAATAAAATAAAACACCTAACTTAGAGATAAGTAAAGTATGCTGCACTATGAGAACAGTAAGCAAAACAGGCTTTAAGACAAGTAACTTGAAGTACTTTTACAAGTTTAATCATTTTACGTCCAAATGAACATCCTTTCAGAGGCTTATTTTCTTCCTAAAAAATATATTTGCAATAGATGAAAGAGGCCAGAAAAAAATATTCTCAAAATTAGTTATACTTTCAATCAGCATAACATGTTGGGACAGAAAATAAAGTAGAGGTAGAGAACTTTTGAGAATATATCTAGAAGATTTAAATATAATCAATGTCTTATAAACCTTGGCTGTTGGGAGAAAAGCTGCCTGTACATCTCAGGGGGAAAAAATATCCATTCATTACACTATTTTTAGCTATCTGAAACACACTCCAAAATACTACCTTCTACTAAAGGACATAAACTAAGCATCAAATGGATTCAAATATCTATTTTCAAATATATAACAATGGTTACACTTTATTTTTAAAATACATTATGAACAAAAAGATCTCTGACATTCTGCCACTAATAATGCAACGTAGAAAAGCATACTGTATCTTACCTTTGTAGTTACAATGCACAGGCAATCCATTACTCTACCATTGCAATGATTTTATACATAAAGCAGTTTATTGCAAGTTATTCTAAGTTGCCTATACGAATAAAACATTATAAATAAAAATTAAAAGGAAGTTGTAAGATGAAAACCATAGATGAAAGTTTTAACTGTGATAAGATCTCTCCAGGATCCATTCTTAGAGGTAGCAATTTTTCTACTATCTGAAATACAAGAAACCAGAATGTGTCACATGCCCTACAATCTTCTTTATGTAATCTGTATCTGAAGAAATTGAAAGTATTCCACAAAACGCTGTGGAAGATATCAGGGTTTATTCCACAAGAGTTCACTGCTGCTTCAGATGCTATTTCATTAATTCCTCTTTTCAAGATAGGAGGTTGACAATGAGTCATCTGATGAAATGCTCCACAAAGAGGTTTCCCCGATATAAATTTAAATCTGCTTCTTCTTGTTTGCTACAGTTTGGATATTCAAGACAATTACCAAAAGAGAAAAAAACAGCAAAAAAACAAACAAAAAAAAGCAAGCAAACATTTCTTCCACCATACCATTTCAGTAACTGCAGCTTGCAAAGTAATGACTTTCTCAGGCAGTAATGAATGGAATGTTCCATGTGACATTTTTGAGAAGGGGTGATGGAAGAACAAAATGCAATAATTTAAAATATATCCCAAACTTACCTATTCTCTCTTTACTAAAAAAAAACCACATTTTACAATGAAGCCAGATTTTAACTTTAGTGACTTACTAAATCTGTTTCGCCAAAGTTCCTGCCAAAAATCCCCCAAAAAACATAAATCAATACCACGAAGAGAATTATAACTATGTGCCATTTCAAACTCAAGAAGACTTTGTTTTTAACCCAGAAGTAGTCTATCTTTGTGAATTCACTGTACTGTCCTCAAGATACTGCAAACAGAGCCAGATAGGCTGATGGGGGATGAAACACGGGGATGCAAATAGCTTCCAGTCTCATAAGCCTGTAACCACAATCCCCTGTTAAAATGTGTAATAGAGTATTACAATTTCTCAAAGTCCACATGGTTTTCTCAGAGTCTACAAACACTATGAATAACCTCAAAATCAAACTGAGCTGTTCCCATTTGCTTCTTACATCCTACTCCTAATCCTAACAATTCAAGTATCACGGGCTGCATCAGCAACTTTCATACTAAACCAGGTTACACTATAAGGGTTATGAGAAAGAGTTAATACATGTATATCACTTAGATAGTACCTATCATATAATAAGTAAGCATCATTATTTTTATTACTATTATTGATGGCTATCAGGTGATAGCCTTTTGTTTCAAACCTAACAGGATACACCTGAGACATATGCAGTGGGACTTTACCTTGAACAGTGCTGGACCTGTTGTAAGGGTTGAATAAAATAATACATGCACAACACTTAAAATAATGCTCACCTTGTTACGTGATCAATAAATGGAAGTTCTATCTACCTACCTACCAACCAACTGACCTATAACTATAAGGCTTGGTGGGGGGATGTGGAGAGGTATGACCAGACGTACATTTTATCATGGGTGAACACATCCTTTAGGATCCCCTTCTTCCCAGCTATTCAAAAATCATTTGCTCACAACATGAAAGAGTAAAAGGTCACTCAATGCACATGACTCCTTAAATAAAATTTATCACTTTTAGACAATTACTGAAAACAATGTAGATGGTATCTAAGTACTGCCTAGGCACTGCTTTGGGTAAGGGAAAATGAAGAGGTATGTGAAACTCTTTAGGTTGTTTCTCTCTATATTCTGAAATGTCTTTATCTGAAGTTTCTATCATATCTAAAAGTCTAGCCTAATGAGAGAAGGCAATCTTAAGTTTAGCAGACCCCTTAACAATGGAGTTTGAAAAAATCACTCTTCCAAGAGCCAGAAGGCTATGCAAATTTGACCAGTCATTTTCTTTTGAGGAGTCTCAATTTCCCCTTTTATAAAATTTTTTAAAAACCTGCAATGGCTTCTAAGAGTCCTTCCACTTTATATCATCCATATGTTTCAGTTTCTAAATTATGTGGATTCAAAACTCCAACAGGGCAAGACTTGAGAACATATCTTGTATTTACTACTTTTATCCCCAGCAATTTGGGGTGGGGTGCACAAATAGATAATAAGTATTTATTTAACAAATATTTGTTCAAATTAATGAATAGCCTTTCTAATATCTAAGCCATAGGTGATTACACAATTAAAAAGTCTGAAATGCCCCTGAAAATTAGATAGTCCATTTCCCCCCAAAAACTTATTAAAAATAGTTTTACCAACTCAAATATAAGCCTATAATATAGATGGAACAATCAAATATCTACTTTAAATTGACTTAATTAACATAAAAATATTTAATAACACATCATTGAAATTGTATGTCTAAAACATTATTTTATTCCACCCACATCAGAGAATACTTTTAGTAAAACTCTTCACATTCACCCTAAACATTAAATTTTCATAACTACCACCACTTTTTAACTCATATAATCATTTTGACCTCGAAAATCAATTTCACTTCCATCTAAGTTGTTTACATAATACACTTTTTGAATCCACATTAAAATATCACCTGACTATTAGGATAATAGGAAGACAATTTTCCCTTTTTGTTCTGTAGATATATATTACAATCTCTACAATATAATTGCTATATTATTGTTTATTATCCTTTTTAATCTTTCCCAAAGCTTCTAATACTTGCAGTGTTTTAGGTCATACTCAGAAATGAATATTTAATTTGCATTAAATTCTATACTCATTGCATCTTCTATAAGTATTCAAACGGGCACAAAGGACATTTCAAGGCAATGTGTTCTTCTCAGTCATGTGCTGTGCCAAATAATTCAGAAATTACCCTATAATAGGAGCAACTTACAGAGTCTCGAATATAATAAGCCTTTTGGTATGGTAACTCCTCACCTAATTCAGGCACACGATTAACAATATTTTAAAATAGCAATGGCTTTCCATACATAGACAATTGTTTCCAACTATAGCACAGTAACAGGGAACAAAACTGACTCTCCTGCCTTAAAACTAAAAAAGTGGACCAATAATAAACAATAATTTTTAGATACTGAACAAAGGGAATGCAAAACAACAATCCTGTGAAAATAAAAACAAATGAGGTGAGTCCTCATGTAACTGCCCAGAAAAAGTTTCCAGGTTGCAGAGGGAGGGAGAAACTAAACAAAGTCCAGCCATGGAAGGTGGGAAGGACAGAATTAAATTCAGGAGGCCAGGGTGTCTAAAATTCACAGTGAACAGTACCAGAAAGAACACAGCTGCATAAAAAGAGCTCCACAGATATACAGAGTTCTCCTCAAACATTCAGATTAGTTCTGAAGGAAATTTTAGGCTGGATAAAGAACCCTGGAAAGAAGCAGGTCAAACAATCCCCAGAGCACACAAAGGGCCAAGAATAATTGGAAAACTCACAATATACAGGGTCCTGGGTACCGTACTCAGAAGAGTACTGCCATAATATTGGAACAAAATTAACCCTATACTAAAGGCTGCTTGGTCACTCTAAAAAAGCTTAAAATTTAGCAAGTTTCAAAAGGATGAAGTTCTTTCCAAGTAATTTAACTGCATCCCAAAACAAATCTAAAGAACATTTAAAAGAATACAAAAATAGCTAGGCCCCCCAAAAGGTTAAATTCATACTGCCAATAAAGTTACCAGGTATATAATAAAGCAGGAAAATATAACTTATAGAGAAGAAAAAAATTAGTAAATAAAAACAGACCAGAAATGACAGATAAAATTAGTACATAGGGACATTAAAAATTATTATAAATCTATCCCATATGTTCATAAGGAGAGAGGAAAGTATGAGCATATTAATGAGACATGGAAAATAAAGAAGGAACCTAACTTCTAGAGATAAAAATAAAAATCTCTGAAAAGAAAAACTGACTGAAGGAGATGAACAGACTAGACATTTCAGAACATTAATAAACCTGAAAACATAGCAACAGAAAATGTCCAAAGTATAACCTATAAAGAAAAAAAAAGACTGAAAAAAGTGAATTATACCAATGAGCTATGGGACAAATTTAACCAACCTAGTATCATGTAATTTAGACTCCCTAGAAAAGAGGAGAGGTAACAGAAAAAAATACTTTAAAAATAATGGAATTACAACAACCTGGATGGACCTAGAGGGTATTATACTAAGTGAAATAAGTCAGAGAAAAACAAATCCTGTAGGATTTCACTTGTAAGTGGAACCTAAAGAACAAAATAAAAAAACGAAACAGAAACAGACTCAGAGAATAAACTGATGGTTGCCAGATGGCAGAAGGGCTGAGGGGAGCTGTGTAAAAAAGGTGAAGGGATTAAGTAGTAAAAATTGGAAAGTATAAAATAGTCACAGGGATGTACAGTACAGCACAGGAAATACAATAGTATTGCAATAATTATGTATGATGCCAACTGGGTACCAGACTTATTTGGGGGTGGGAGAATCACTCTGTAAATTATATAAATGTCTAAAATCTATGTGGTACACCCGAAACTAAAATAATATTGGATGTCAACCATAATTAGAAAATCTAAAAAAAAAGATCACTGATCACACAGTACAATAACCAAATAATAATTAAAAGTGTGAAATACTGTGAGAATTACTAAAATGTGAGAGACAGGAAGTGAGCAAATGCTGTTGGAAAATGGTGAGACACCTGCTTGACAGAGTTGCCACAAACCTTCAATTTGTAAAGAACACAGTATCTGTGAAGTAGAATAAAGCGAAGAATAAAAAATGCTTTACATTTAATGTGTATACATTAAAGCTGTTCAGACAATGATTGTGCAACAAATTTGCACATTCTGATCATCCGTAAACCTGAAATTTCCTTACCAACACCTGATGACTTGTCAAACTTTGACATCACTTTGGAGATCCAGCTCCTTTATTATTGAGATGACTTCCACATAATTGAAAATATATTTCTATAAATTTAGGAATTTTTACAATGAGCATGTATCACTCTGACAATCCAAAAAAAGAAAAGGATTGTTTTCTTTTAAGAACATGTGAGGAGCTATCATTGCTCTAATACTGAATATAGTAATAGATGCAGATAAAGATATAAAACAAAATTATTTAAATTAGAGTTACTGAAAACTATATGCCAGGTGGGTACTAGACTTATCAGGGGGGAATCACTTCGTAAACTATATAAATGTCTAACAACTATGCTGTAAACCTGAAAAATCCATTTGCAGACATCTCATGTACAATTCACTTAGACACTTACCAGTTTTGGTCTTGAAGAAATTTTTAAATTATAGGGGCTTTGTATAGGGGTTGTACCTTATTTCAAATCTTGTACATTTAAGGTTTTATAACACTGCTTAAAAACTGGAATTAAATGAGACAACACTGTAAATTTGGTGATGGGAGAGGAGGTTCAGACTAATGTCTCTGTGATGTATTGTCCTTGAAAGGCAGAGACATTCTACTTGAGTAATTCCAGTTAAATTACTTGGAAATAAAACATCAGAAATAAGGAAAAGAACCTTGAGGACACTGATAAAGGAAATGGGAAAAGGAGCTAACCACCAGTACATTAGATTGTCAATAATTTTGAAGGCAGGAATTCAAAATTATAACTATTCATTAAGTACTGTAAAATTTTGTCAGAACTAAAGTGGAATTCTGCTTCAGAAATACTGTATAGGATGGATGGTACCACAGATAAGAAATCCACTGAATTTGAACATGGACTGATAACAGCACTGCACAGACAACAGCACTGATCAATTTTAAATTTCTTCAGTCTAATAATTACATACAAAATGGTATTAGAAATGCTCATTAAAAAATTTTAAAAAAATTTTAGGAGAATATCCTTGTTCAAAGGAGAAAAATGCTAAAGTATTAAAAAGGGTCAGGTCTGCAATTTGCTCTCAAATGGGTCAGCAGAATTTTTTTTTTTTTGTGTGTGTGCATGTGTGTGTATGTATGTATATATACAGAGAGCAAGAAAATATGGTAAAAATAGCAATTTACCTTACTATTCTTTTAATTTTCTATAAACATAATTTGTTGCAAAATAGTAATTTTTTAAAAGAGAACAGGCCCCGGCTGGGTAGCTCAGTTGGTTAGAGCATCATTCTGATACACCGAGGTTGGGGGTTCAGGGCACATAGGAGAATCAACCAATGAATACACAAACAAGTGGACCAACAAATCGTTTTTCATCCCTCCTATCCCTTTCTCTCCCCCTCGCTCCCTCTTTGTCTCTCTAAAAATCAATTTTAAAAAAGAGAGATTAAAAAAGGGCCCAAATAACAGTAAAATATAAGTCCCAGAAGGTACAAAGTACTTAATAAATAAAAATCTCTCAGTACATAGTGACAGTTTTTTTAAAAAAAAGAAAGAGTGGAGAACTTACTAGCCACCTTTGAAGGGATTACTGCACAAACTCTACCCTAAAAGCTAGTCTTTAAAAGAAAATATAAGGTCTACCTTGTTTTTTAGGAGGAAAAAAGGTTCATCCCTAGTTGACAGGGAAAAGTACTTTTCTCAGAAGAATATCAACTAATAAATAGAAATGGTATAATAATATGAGGGAAGGAAATCAACATTTTGAAACTTAGAATGAAGTGATTCAGGCAAGGATCATTAGTGAATCAGGTAAAAATTCACTCAGTACAACAAGGTGCTGAAATATTACCCCATAGGTACTTAATAACTACAAGGAGAAAAACATACCTATACAGTAGAGGATTTGAAGGTCACCACCTTTAAGTAATCAAAGATCAGCACAAGTCAAACAACCTGATACTGTGTGTTTCCCGATGTGATACAATATGAATGAAGTAAGATATATCACCACAAAGTCTGCTTACCAAAAATGAGTCTAATCAACATTTACATCTAACTTCTTGTTACCAGAGGTACAGGACTTAGTGGGATGACTTAAGATCATGAGGCAACAAACTAAACAAATACTACAGAATGTGTGGTATTCTATAAAGTAACTGGCTGGTCTCTTCAAAAAGTTAAAGTCATTTAAAGGGAGGAAACATGGGAGGGCTATTCCACTAGACTGTAAGAGAGTAGAGACACTATCAGATTTAGTATGTGCCCTATGGACTCATTCCAGTGTCTGCCCCCAAATTTTCACATCTGCTTTTTACCCTGAGCAGCCTTAGCAACAGTTTGTGCCTCTGGACTCATTCACCTTCTCTCACCTCCTCACTGGACTTTCCTGTTAACCACCAAATAGAAAAGCATATCCCTTGCACCCACAAATCCATATCCCTGAAGTACAGGGAAAATGCTGCCAGTAGATAAATTCTTTCCCTTTCTTTCCTTGGATATATGGCTTCTCAGGGATGCAAGCTATATATTTAGGATTGTGTAACTTTACATACAAATACTACAAAGTATTTCATAATTTGTAAGTACTTCACAATTTGTAAATGTCTAAAGTCTTCTAAACATTTGAGTGTTTAGAAGACTTCAGATTAAACCTAGTAGACTAAATATATGCTTTAAACTCTATTATCCCTAAAATTCTATTTAAATTAAAGTAGATGGATTATTTTAAAGCAAGGGTGTCCAACCTGTGACCCAGGATGGCTACAAATGTGGCCTAACACAAAATTGTAAATTTACTTAAAATATTAGATTTTTTGTGACTATGTGTCACAATGTCACATAAAATAAACATATGTATGCTCTCGCTATTTGTATGTATGTGTGGCTTCAGTTTTACAGCAGTGTCAGCTTCCAATGTGTTGTGTTATCTTCTAAGCGCAGATGGTAGAATTGACACTGTAAGACGTATGACGTTACATGTGCTTATGGTGACTTAGCAAGACAGTAATTACCAATTATATTTCAACCTAGTTTTGCAACATTATGTGTTTAATATTACTTACTTGATTATTAAAGGTACTTCCACACCTTGGCAGCATGGAAGTACCTGTCACACTTTATAATCAGCCCTCCATCTCCCCTTGCACTGACAGCAAGAGAGCTATGGAACATCCGAAACCTTGCTTTCTATTTTCCTGTCAATTAATTTCCATAATAAAAGTAAATAAAGTCCCTTATCTATTATTATTTTTTTAATCACAGCATAGCTTCTAAAAAAAAAAAAGGACCCCCCCCCAAAAAAAATTATGAATGAAGGAAGATTGTTCAATGAAAAGTGGACAGATGATTACTTTTTTATTGAGGGAAACAGTAAGACACTCTGCTTAATTTGTAGGGAATCTGTGCAAGTTTTCAAAGACTATATAATTTGAAAAGGCATTATATGCAAAAACATGTTGTCAAATTCAATGTGTATGAAGGATTGTGTTGTAAGACAAAATAGCAGGACTGAAAAAAAGCCTGTCTTCTCAACAAAAATTTTTTCAGAAGTTACAACTCAGGCAAATTCCACTGTAAAAGCTACCTATGTGGTAGCATATTTAATAGGAAAAAATCAAAACCATTTACTGATGGTGAGTTTATTAAGCAATGTACAGAAAGCATGGCAGATAGGATCTACTCTGAAAAAAAGGGGGATATTTCTAAAATCAGTTTGTCTCACCAGACTATAGCTGGACAAATTGAAGAAACTGGAAAATCTATCGAAGTTTTGAATAAAACTGCTAATTTTAGATTTTATGCTTTTGGCAATGGATGATGGCACTGATGCTACAGCTACGGTTCAATTTGCCATTTTTATTAGAGGTGTTGATGATGAATATAATGTCACTGAAGAAATGGCTTTTTCAGTGCCATTAAAAGATACAACTAAATCAAGAGATTTATATGAAGCAGCAAAAAATATGTTAAAGTGATTTTCTTTGTCCATTGTCATTATATCTGGTTGTTACTGATGGTGCCCTGGCAATGGCAGATAAACCATTGTTGCCTAAAACTCACAGAGAGACTTGCAAAATTAATAGAAGACAATGGATTTGCTGCCCAAAACTCACATTTGATGAAGTATCATTGCATAGTACATCAAGAAAATTTATGCACAAAATCTTTAAAAATGGGTAACATCATGCAAATCACCACCAAGACTGTGAATTTCATAAGAGCCAAGGTGTTGAAGAATCATTGTCAATTCCAGGAATTCCTTAAAAGTGCTGATGCTGACTATGACAACATCATTTACTTTTCTGAAATAAGAGGGCTAAGTTGAGGCCAAATGTTGAAAAGATTTTATGATTTGCAACATGTTATCAAATCATTTATGCTATCAAAAATCAAATTTGTGCTGGAACAATGAAAACTGGCTTACAGATTTAGCATTTTTACTGGATTTAAACGCTCAGTTAAATGAGCTAAACATGGGTCTTCAAAGTAAAAACCAACTTATCAATACCCTGTTTCAAACCATAACAGTGTTCCAAATGAAACTGTAACTATGACAGGCTCTAATTAAGGCAAACAATTTTATGCACATTGGCTAAACAGTCCTGTGATCAGCGAAAAATACACAGCCTTGCTTTTCAATTTGACATAAAAATTTGAAAATAGATTTCAAGATTTCTGGGAAAATAATCAGTATTTTGCTATACTTGCAACTCCATTTTCAGTCAACATTAATATGTTACCTGCCAATTTTCAAATGGAATGTATACAGGTGCAACCTGACATTCAACTTAAATATTTCACAGTGCTTCTTTACTGGACTTTTATAGGTCCTATATTCCCAGAGACTGATAGCCCTTGCTTCGCAATCATGCCTTATTCATGTCATCACTATTTGGCAGCACCTGTATTTGTGAGCAACTACTTTCAAGAATGACATACATTAAGAGTAAAACTGGAGCCAAAATATCTGATGAACATCTTGAGAACTCACTTAGAGCTGCAACTACTTCTATCAAATCAGATATTGATGCACTAGTTTCTCAAATACAAAATGTCAAACATCTCACTAGTTTTATGTTGCCTTCTTTTTACTTTTATAATAAAAAATTTTTTAAAAAATCAATGACATTTTATTACTTAGATATAGACATTTTCTTTATTAAGCAATCACAAACTTGGGACCTGCTCAACTATTTTTAAAAGATTGAAAGAGCCACTGTACAATTAGGGTTTTACGTGAGGACATTTTTGCTTATCTGTGTGGCAGATATCACAAAAATTATGCATAGACTTTTTTTTTGTTCATCAGTTTTTGTTAGTGTTTGTGTATTTAATGTGTGGCCCAAGACAACTCTTTTTCCAGTGCGGCCCAGAGATGCCAAAAGGTTAGACACCCTGTTTTAAAGCATTAAATCACAAAGCAAAAAATGGAAAGGAGATGCCCTTACTACACTACTAGGATAATTTCCCTCCCTTGAAGATGAACTCAGAAGGGCTGAAGCAGGGCGCCTGGAGATAGCAGGGACAACTGAAAGTGAGTACGTTACTGGAAGTAGATTAAGTGTGTATTCTTCCAGACATAGCTAACCTCTCACTTTTTTTTTTTTTTTACACTTATACAATATTATACCAGTTCATATGCAACTTGCTTTCAATCATTTAATAACACAGAGTGGATATACAGATGATATTTTTATGCCTGCTGTTTATATTGCATTAGGTGGCTACACCATACTGTGTTCATCCAGTTTCTTACTGATAATCATTTAGATTTGCTCCCTGTTGTTTTACTAATATCAAAAATAATACTGCAATGAACATGTGTATGTGTGCATATATATAATCTCTTTATATTAACAATTTGTAACATATGCTAGGTCAAAGGATATGAGTATATACTTCTTCCAAAAGGTTGCACCACTGTATTTTCCTACCAACAGTATAAGAGTTTCTGTTTCCTCACTTTTAATTAATCTTTGACAAATTAGTTAAAAATATTCTCATTGTCAATTTGCATTTTTTAAAAATGAGGCTGGTCATCTCTTCATAGGCTTACTGGCCCAAATGTGTATTTTTCTCTGAGTAGCCCATTCATATTCTTTGGTCATTTACCTAATGTTGGCTTTTTTCCTATTTGAAAACAGATAACATTTTTTTTGATCTGCAACTAAACTTTTAAAATCAGAAATATTATTCAACAGATACATACCAGAGTTGAGGGAAAATTTTTAAAGAGAACAAAAAACACCAAGAAAGTTAATTTATTTTCTAGAGAATTCTGCTAATGTTAACATTAAATGTTTTAATTAGATAATAATTTACTTGCTTTCTTGTACTTTATGTCATCATCTCCAGTTTGTTGGCTTTTTTTCTTACTGATCTGTAAGAGGTCTTGAGAGGGTTGGAAATTACCCCCTTCTCATAAATGTGACAACTTCCCCCCAGTTTATCATTTCTCATTTGTTTATTTATCTTCCAAACTATAGATGTTCTACAAAGTAAAAACAATCAAACTCTGTGAAGCCCACACAGAAATTCTACAAAGTCAGCATTCTTAATCTTTCAGTTTTTCTGGGTTTTCTTTGTCATGCTTAGAAAAGCTTTTCTTACCCAAAATATCACAAAATTTTTCTTTTATTTTTATAATTTCATTTTTTCCCCTTTGAATCTTTGATTCACTTGAATGTGCTGTATTGTCAGGAATATGAAATTCAAAATTCAAATTCAAATGTTGAAATTCTAAGCCCCAATGCAATGGGATTATGGGTGGGGGTGGTCTTTGGGAGGTAATTAGGTCATGAAAGTGGAGCTTTCATGAATGGGAATAGTACCCTTCTAAGAGAGCCCATAATGCTCCCTCACCCCACCTTTCCTCAATGTGAGGACAACAGGGAGAAGATGGCTGGCCATCTATAAATTAGGAAGTGGATTCTCACTGGACACTGAACCTGCTGGTGAGTTGATCTTGGACTTCCCAGCCTCCAGAACTGTCTAAAATAAATTCCTGTTGTTTCTAAGCTACCTAGTCCATGGTATTCTGTTATAGCAGCCTGAAATGACTCAGACAGGATAGTGCATCCTTTTCTGTTGGAAATTCTCATTAGATTAGGCACTTTCTTCTACTCCTTCTTACATCTTTCTTCCTTTCAAATACTCTTCCTTACAATCTCTAAAAGTAACACACTTATTTTAGAATTAGGTTTGCTTTTATAAAATGACACATACTTATCTTTTTAATTAATGTGTAAATAAAAAAATCCTCATCACCCAGAAACCATCATTAATATTAAGCAAATATTATTCCAAACATATCACTAGGTATATGTTTAAAGGACACGCATACCAAAAACAAAAAAATTATAAGAAAATGGGATATAATCATGTCACTCTAACAATAAATAGTATTAATTTTACAACATCAGAAGAAACAGAAGAAACAAAGGTACTTGTAGACCAAAAGTCTCCATGGACATTTTGGATGGGATATAATGCCCCCTAATTGCTTTTAGAACTGTCCACTTATTTAGCCTTAACAAAAACTTACTTTTACTGGTTACAGTGAGCCAGCCATTACCTAAAAATAGGCAAATCAACTATAAGAACTCATGCTTTATAATCAGAGCTCAACTACATAAATCAGATAATAGAAAAAATTAGTGAATTGAGTAAGAAAGTCAATTCTCTTATAATTTAACGTTTCTAACATAAGCATTTTTTAACCTACAATCACCATAAATGCTAAATAGAAACTCTATTAGTGATTAACACTTTAAAAATCTATCTGAAATGGACCATCATAAACACAAACGATCTATCAACTAAAGGAAATGGAAACTGAAATGAACCAAGAGAAAGTGATGAAAAATAAAAGAGGAAAATAAAGATACACAGAAAACACTAATTAGAATCAAAGAGAAATATAAGCACGTACCAGGATTAGTAAAAAGAACTATGAATTGGGTTTTAAGAGGTCTGAAATCCAAAGGTAGACCTTCCCAAACTAGCTCAATAATCTGGATCTTAGTTCCCTCATCTTTAAAATGTAGGAGAGGGATCAAATGTTTTCTGATTTTTCTTCCTCTAAAATGCTGTTCTGTTACTTAACATAAATGAGAAACTGAGAAACACTTTTTCCTTCATTACCAAAGGGCTGTCTGGTTGCTGTCTACCACTACTTGTCCCTAATTTATCATGCACCAAACATAAACTGGTTCAATTTTTCAGGCACTTCTATAGTATCAATTAGAAGGGATTAGAATCACATTCAGTCAGACGACCACCTCCGAATGACTAATGTTTCTCAGACAGAATCATTACAAAATGTTTCATATCTGTTAAGTCATATCTAACTCTATCAGCAACAGTATGTAACAAAAAGAACATTATGAAAATGGTTGTGAAAACTCAACAAGTACACAGTTTTAATTACTGGAAAATATAGAAACCAATGCTGACCTTTCAGATTTATTGATCAGTCTCTAATGAGTTTTAATAATGCAGTCCTTCAGGCCAATAAACACAATCCTTGCGATAAATGTAGTAACTAAACTGCTCAGGGCTACAAAACCATATTTAATTTCTAAGAGGGACTACCAGAGCCAAACTTTTTTCAAGTATAGTTTCTACCTAATTATCACACAGATAAAGCCTCATTAATATCTAGCATGCAAAGTATTTTTTAATAGTATGAAGCAAGTATTTCAGACCTCAAATCATGCACATTTTAAGACAGGGACACCAGAGATTGTGAGCTTTTCTTTTCAAAAATACTTTTAATCCCATCCTCTGCATTCCATTATAAATAATATTTCCACTAAATATCCATTTTAATAAAATCAAAAAACTTAGTGGCCCCAATAAAGTGATCACTGAAAAACAGCTTAAGGAAAAATACTTTTATCTCACCTCTGCACTAGGGCTAAGGCTGCTTGGCAGTGTTTCTGAAGTCACAGTAGTGCTTGGAAGGCTGGAAATTTCCCAAGTATTCACAGGTTGTATTGGTTCTGACTGCTTTGAATGATCTATACATTTTGGATTATCCAGTAAGGTCACTTCATAAAATTCTTGAATATCTAGAAATGAGGAAAGAAAGAAATAAAAAAGTATTTTTATTTTCTAATTAAACTACGCATTGCTAAAACAACCACCCAAAAGCAAAAATTTTAACTGTAGATTAGTAAAGTCCAATCTTATAATACACTTACACAGTAAATATTTTCTTACACAGTAAATCTTATAATATACTTACACAGTAAATGTTTTGTTATATCATAAGCATATGAGAACCTGCAGGACACAGTGTAAAATCATAGGTTTTTATACTTAAAAGTCAGTTCTGAATTAAAATCCCTATTTCTTTACTCATTGGCTATATGTTTAGTTAGGCAAGTTAATTAACCTCTAATAACATCCCTCTTATCATTATGAACTGTTACAAGGACTGAGTATAATACATGCAACATGTATAGCGGCACATAATAAGCTCTTAATAGACAGCAGCTAATATTATAAATTCTGCATACATTTCTTTGATAAACAATGAAAATTTCTCAATCTGGCTTATGTAAGTCATTTTACATGTTTCAATATCCAATGTCAATAATAATGGTTACTCATAATTATATCAAAATATATTTATACTAGAAAAGGTAACCACAGCAAAATAACATTTTAATAGTCACATCTCTCGATGCTATTTTATCAGGAATTGCCCCATTTACTAACCAGTGTGAAATGACAGAGTCCTTCAATAAACGTATGCAAACATTTAAATCTAAACCTAAATCTTAAATATGAAAATGTAAAGAAAATGGCAGAATACAGTAGTCAAAATGATTCTAATTTAATAGACAAGCATAATATCATACTCATCTGAAAATCCATATAGCTTTCCCAGATATATAGCAGGGATATAATTAAAATGATTGATTACACTTTTATTTACTACCCTGAAAAAAGTTATTTCCTTTGAAAATGATGCAGTAAAGCAAGCATAAAGAGAAAACAAGAAAATGCAGACATTCTAAAACATATACTGGAGAAAAACTACCCTTTAGTTGATTCACAATTGAAAATATTAATTTTCTTACTGGAAAAACTGATCCAGTCTACTGGATCAGTTTTACTACACTCTAATCTTCATTTTTCCTACAAGTACAGTTCCTGAACAAAGATCTAAATTAGAAGGTCACAAAGCTACAACAGAAAAAAATGCTCAAAATTAAACTTGAATACAAGCAGAAATGCAAGTCCTATGACCAGAGGAGAATCATTACTATTACAAAAATAATTTTTTTAATCTCCCAGATCACATATTTCTCAAGTCTCCAAATCTAAGTAAAACTTATTTTGAAGTGAAAAGTTTTAATTCACCTTTGTTATTTTCTTGCTAGAACTTAAAGTTTGCAAACCCTGAGAGGAAGGGATGTACAGAATTCCAGAAATATCCTCCAATGGGGCTAAGAAAGAGTTTTCCAGCATTAAGTGACAAGTGACATTACCTTGAACACAGAAACTCACAAACCATGAAACATTCTCAAACTAAAGAAATAAGGCAGTACTAACTCAGGATCAGAGTAGGATGTCTAAGCATAGACTAAAGAATATATAATAATTTAATATAGGAAACATCATTAATCTGTGATAAAATACTTGATTTAGTGGGAAAAATATTAAGACCTTAATAGACACCTCAACAAAAAAGATATTCAGATGGCCAATAAGCATGTGAAAAAATAATCAACATGTCATCAGGGAAATGAACATTAAAACAATGAGATATTACTGTACATCTATTAGCATGGTAAAAATACAGAACACTGACAACACCAAATGCTGACAAAGATATGGAGCAACAGGAACTCTCATTCATTGCCAGTAGGAATGCAAAATGGTATACCCACTTTGGAAGACAGTTAGGTGGTTCGTTACAAAGCTAAACATACTCCCATACTCTTACCATACAATCCAGCAATTGTTATTTATCAAATGAGTTGAAAACTTAAATGTCCACACAAAAATCCATACACAGATGTTTGTAGCAGCTTTATCCATAACAGCAAAAACTTGGAAGCAACCCAGACATAACTGAATAGGTAAATGTATAAACTGTCATATACCCAATCTTACAAGAAAAAGAGCTACCAAGCTATAAAAGGATGTGAAGGAAATTTAAATGTATATTACTAAGTGAAAGAAGCCAATCTGAAGAGGCTACATGCTGTGTAATTCCTACTGTATAACATCCTTAAAAAGGCAGGAACTATGAAGACAGAAAGATCAGTGACTGTCAGGGGCTGGAGGTAGGAGAAGGATGAATAGGTGGAGTACAGAGGATTTACAGGACAGTGAAACTACTTTGTGTGATACTATAATGATGGATACGTGTGTCATTATACATTTGTCCAAACCTATAAAATATACACCACCAAGAGTGAATACTAAGGTAAACTAAAGATTCTGGGCAATAATGATGTGCCCATGCAAGTTCGTCAGCTGGCACAAATATAATTTATGGCGGGGGATGCTGATAATGGGGAGGCTATGTATGTGCAGGGGCAGGAAGTACTGGGTTGGCCAAAAAGTCCATTACATTTTTTCTGTAAAATAAAAGATATTTTTCATTTTTACCAATAACGTTATCGATTTGGATATTTTGAGTATGTCAGTTTGGGTATTTTGAGTATGTCAGCTATCTCCCACTATTGGCTTCTAGTGGGTAGAGGCCAGGGGTACTGCTAAATATCTTCCAATGCGTAAGACAGCCCCACAGCAAAGTATTATTTGGTGAAGTGTCAACAGTACCAGAACACTTTGCAAACTACTTCTGACATGTTCAATCAGTCACAGCACCTTCTTCAAACACCGCACAAATCTTTGTTGTTTCAGTTGCATTTTTATCTTTCTTGAATTAATAAGGTGTAATGCATTGAAAATGTTGAATATTTTCTTCTATCTTCAATATTAAAATGGCTCCACAAAATTCACCAATTTTGATACTTTTTTTAATGCATGCTAATATGACAGCTGTCACAATACAATCTAACAAAATTGCTTTGAATGAAGTTAAAGACAACTAAGCACTACTAGAGCCATTGTACAGAAAAAAACATAACAAACTTTTCAGCCAACCTAATATATGGGCAATCTCTGTACCTTTCTCTAATTTTTCTGTGAACCTAAAATTGCTCTTAAAGTCCTTTTAATTTTTTTTCTTAAGATTCTATTCATTTATACTTTTAGAGAGAGAGGAAGGGAGAAACACAAGAAGAGAAACATCAATGTGTGAGAGAAACATCAATCAGTTGCCTCCTGCACATGTCCTATCTGGGGACCTGGCCTGCAACCCAGGCATGTGCTATGACTGGGAAATGAACAAGTGACCTTTTGCTTTGCGGGACAATGCTCAACTAACTGAGCCATTCCAGTCAGGGCAATAAAGTCTTAAAAAAAAAAAAAAAAGATATGAGCTATCAATCCATGAGAAGACTCAGAGAAACATTAAATGCACACTGCTAAGTGAGAGAAATCAATCTGAAAGGCTATATACCATGACATTCCACCTATATGACATTCTGAAAAAGGCAAAACTATGGAAAACAGAAAGATCCTTAGTTTCCAGGGGTTCATAGGGAGATAGAAAGAAATGAACAGGTGGAGTACAAGAGATTTTTTAGGGCAGTAAAACTATTCTGTATGATACTATAATGCTGGATACTTTTATCAAAGCAACAAATATGTCAAGTTTATCAACGTATAACACAAAGAGTGAACCCTAATGTAAATAATGAACAGTAATCAATAACAAATACATACTTTTTAAATTTTTTTATCCTCACCAGAGGACATTTTTCATTGCTTTTGGGAGAGAGAGAGGAAACATCAATTGGTTGCCATCCATATGCATCTGGACTAGGGACTGAACCTACAACCTAGGTATGTACCCTGACTGGGAATCAAACCACATAACTGTTCAGTTATAGGACAATGCTCCAACCAGCTGAGCCACACTGGCCAGGGCAATAACAATATATTAGTACTGGCTTATCAACCGTAACAAATGTACCACACTAATGTAAGATGTTAGTAATAGGGAAAATGGGAGGGGGGGATAAAGATCATATGAGAACTCCATACTTCCCACTCAATTTCTCTGTAAACCTACATCTGCTGAAAAAAATTAGTCTGATAATTTTTTAAAATGTTAAGAGAGCATAAGTAACAAATTTTATTTAAAAAAGCAGTATATTTCAAAATTATTTCCAAGGTATTAAAGATTTAAATGTTAAAGATAGAAGCCATAAAGAATTTAAATACAAGTAAATGTTTTTAATAACTTTGGGGTAGGAAAGCCTTTCTAAGCCTGGTACCAAGAGAAGAAAGCATGCACACACACACAAATTGGTAAATCTAACCGCATATAAAAATACCTGTGTGGATTTTAAATAAAAGTTTAAAGATAAATGAAAAACAAGAAACCTAAGTACAACTTACATGGCAATTAGATTTATACTAAGAAAAAAAGGTGAGGGAAGGGCAAATGACATTAAAAGTAATTCATAAAAGAAACTAAAAAGAACAATGTAAGAAAATTCTTGTATCACTGGCTATTTAATAAAAAAAAATACACAATAAAACATGAAAATGACTAATGTATACAGCCTACATGGCAGAGTAGAACATATTAAAAAGATAAACAATACTCTATTTGTTGAAGGTAAATTAGTTATCCTTCCACAATCCGCCTAAAAGAAAAAATGTACATAATGTTTCTAAGGGTAATTTAACAAATTACATCAAAAGCCTATTAAAATATCCAAGATAGTGGAAGACTAAGTGGACGCTACACAAACCTCATCCTGGGACCAATCTGGAAGTACAACTGAATTGTAGAGAAATCATCCTGAATAACCAACTGAACTCTAGCTGGAGAGAAGCCTTATAACCATGGACAGAAGAAATCACTTCACCACAACATGACTGGAAGGGAGTATGGAGAAGATATGAGAAGTCTGGCCTAAATTTACATGGCCCACAAGCAGCAGCTGAAGTTCCAAAGGGATATTTCAGTGGCCAGGGAGTGCCCCTGAGAAGGGTGGAATCTAAAACCCAAGCTGGGCTTCCCAGCCAACAAGATCAGAGCCAGACAGGAACCCAGAAAACATCCAGCTATGAAAAGCAGTATGATTTCTATCTGCCAAGGAGAGGCAGTTGTAGATGCAGTAAGCCTATTAAGGGGGCCAACACACAAAATTTCATTTGCAGCCACTTACCCTGGGCTTCGGCACAGAGAGGACAGAGTGGACTAGAGATGCTTGAAGACAGTCTGGAGTTCATGGCTCTGGTAGAGAACTGAAAGAACAGCCATGAGGATCCCTGTGCTGAGTCACCCCCATACTACAGAAGCCACCTTTTCCAGGCAGAGCACTCCTTTCCAAGTGACATCAGTCTGAGGGGAAGAAATATCCTCAACCCCAGGAATTACTCTACCCTACCTTGTGATACTTAAGCTGGGTGCTGAACAGAACTTGATTAGATCAGTAACTGATTGACTTAGTAGCTAATTAGTTTAGCAGCTAGGGTAAACAATACAAAACAGTAACCAAAATGGGCAAAGAAACAGACCCCTGATGAAAAAATAAGAGAACTCTCCAGAAGACCTAGATGAAATGGAGGCAAGTAGTTTATCAGATAGAGAGTTTAGACTAATGATTATAAGGATACTCAACAGCATGAAAAAAGACATGGGAGTCATAAAAAAGAGCCAGTTAGAAAAAAAGAATGCAATTATCTGAAATAATACACTGGAAGGAATAAATAGTAGGCTGGATGAAGCAGAGGATCAAATCACTGATTTGGAAGACAAGGTAGAAAAAAAACACCCAGACAGAGCATCAAAAAGCATTTTAAAAAATGAGAGATTAGGAAACATTCTGGACAACATAAAGCGTAGCAACATCTGTTTCATGGGAATACCGGAAGAGAGCAAACAAGGGACTGAGAAACTATTTTTAGAAATAATGACTGAAAACCTCCCTAATCTGGCAGAGGAAAAAGGACATGTAGTCCAGGAAGCTCAGAGACTCCCAGACAAGTTGGACCAAAAGAGACCTACACCGAGACACATCATAATTAAAAGACAAGGCTTAAAGACAAGGAAAGAATCCTAAAAGCTGCAAGAGAAAACCAGGTAGTTACCTACAAGGGAGCACCAATTATATTGTCATCAGATTACAAAATGGAAATACTTTAGGACAGAAGGGAGTGGCATGAAATATTAGAGGTGATGAAAACAGCAAGGACCTACAACCAAGGCTACTTTACCCAGCAAGGCTATCATTTAAAATTAAAGGAGAAATAAGGTGGTTTGCAGACAAGAAAAAGCAAGAGGAGTTTGTTAACACTAAACCAGTACTATGACAAATGTTACAGGGGTTGCTTAAGAAGAAGAAAATGAGAGAGAGGAAAACGGCTTAACAATAAAATGGCGCTATATACGTACCTATCAGTAATCACCTCAGCCCTGGCTGGGGTGGCTCAGGGGATTGAGAACCAGCCTGTAAACCAATGGGTTGCTGTTTCAATTACCAGTGTCAGAGCACATGCCTGGGTTGCAGGCTGGGTCACCAGTTGGGGGCATGCAAGAGGCAACTGATTGAGTATCTCTCTCACACCAGTGTTTCTCTCCCTCTTATTCTCCCTCTCTTCCTCTCTAAAAATAAATAAATAAAATCTTTATAAAATAGTAATAATCATCTTTAATGTAAATGACTTAAATGCTCCAGCCAAAAGACATAGGGTAGCTGAATGGATAAGGAAACAGACCCATACATATGCTGCCTCCAAGAGACCCATTTCAGATTGAAAGATACACACAACTAAAAGGCCTGGAAAAAGATATATCATGCAAATGGAAAAGTAAAAAAAAGCTGGGGTAGAAGTACTTATATCCAACAAAATAGACTTTAAAACCAAGGCTACAGAGACTAAGAAGGACACTACAAAATGATAAAGGAAACAATTCAAAAAGAGGATAACCCTAGTAAACATTTATGCAACCAACATAGGAGCACCAAAAGTGTAAAGCAAATCTTGATGGACATAAAGGGAGAGAGACAGAAATACAGTCATAATCGGAGATTTTAACACCCCTATGACTTCAATGGATATATCTTACAGACAGAAAATCAACAAAGAGACACTGGCCTAAAGGACACACTAGATCAAGGGGATTTCATTGATATCTTCAGAACATTTCACCCCAAAGCAACAGAATATACGTACTTTTCAAGTACACATGGAATGTTTTCTAGAAGAGATGAAATGTTAGCATACAAAACAAATCTCAGTAAATTTAAGAAGACTGAAATCATATCAATGCTATGAAACTAGAAATCAATCACAAGAAGAACACTGAAAAACACACAAAGACATGGAAGCTAAATAACAAGTTATTAAACAGTGAATGGGTCAACAATGAGATCAAGGAAGAAATCCAAAGATACCTTGAAACAAATGAAAATGAGGACACAACAATCCAAAGTCTGTGAGATACTGTGAAAGCAATCTAAGATGGAAATCCATAGCATTATAGGCCTATCTCAAAAACAAACAAATAAACAAGAAGCTCAAATAAACGATCTAACTTCATACTTAAGGAACTTGAAAAGGAACAACAAAAGCTCAAAGTGTGTAGAAAAAAGGAAGGAACAAAGAACAGAGCAGAAATAAACAAAATAGAGTCTAAAAAAAAATACAAAAGATCAGTGAATCCAAAAACTGGTTCTTTGAAGGATAAACAAGATTGACAAACTTTTAACTAGACTTATCAAGAAAAAAAGAGGATGTGAATAACTAAAATCAGAAAGGAAAGATGAGAAAAAACAACCGAACCAAAAAAATACAAAGGATTTTAAGAAAGTTTTTTGAACAACTATATGCAAACAAACTGGATGACCTGGGCAAAATGGATAAAGTCCTAGAAACAGATCATCTTCCAAAACTAAATCAGGAAGAATCGGAGAATCTGAATAGACAGATTCCTAATCAAATTGAAACAGTAATAAAAGAACTCCCAACAAACAAAAGCCCTGGACCAGATGGCTTCACAGGTAAATTTTACCAAACATACTTAGAAGAACTAACACCTCTCTTTCTCAAACTATTTCAAAATATTCAGGAGGGAAAGCTCCCAAACTCATTTTATGAGGTCAGCATTGTCCTAATTCCAAAACCACATAAAGACACTACACAAAAAGACAATGATAGGCCAATATCCCTGATGAACACAGACACTAAAGTCCTCAACAAAATATTAGCAAACCAAACAGAACAATGCATCAAAAA